>CANXYI010049414.1:0-23635 GCA_948208565.1 Hura crepitans
GAACTATTGTCTCTTTTTCTCCAAGTAGCCCTCTGTGATGCACATTTTCTTAAACTCCTAGAGAAAGAACTCTTAAGTTAGGTATGCTTCGGGCTTTCCTTTCTACAACTATCCTCCACCAGTGATACCCTTTTTTTAATAGTAAGGATATGCCACAAATCAGGTTTTCTTTAGGTGTACAATTTAGTTGCTCTAATATTCATTTAGTTCTTTTGAGCCAGTACTCCACTGTAGTGGAGTCGTCTCTCATTGCCTAGAAAGTTAATTGCCCTAATCTTCTTTACACATTCTATATACATTTTTTTGGAGGGCTTTTGGTATTGGTGGTTATGATGGTATTAGTGGTAGAGGAGGGGTAATGACTGTAACAACCTATCTAAATACTTCTAGCATTTGTTGTATCATCACCGATTGTACTTGTGCCAACTATATAGGTGTAGGTTGTGTTACATCATTTGGTAAAGGTGCCTCTGAGCTCGTTGGCTCTTAATCTACTATAGGGGAATGGCTTTCCACCTCTTCAGCATCATCGGGTGGTCTCTAATCATTCATCTTCAATCTGTATCAAGAAACAAATAATAGACTCAAGTAGTGCAATATAAGGTAATGCAAGTATATATGAACTCTATGGCACTCATATACAACCTAGGAATGTCTAAATCAAGCCGTAATACTACTTAATCTGACACTTCTTACCCAAGCTAATAGTCAAATCTAAATAAGAGATGCCACATTATATCACCTCCTACTTGAACTATTGCCAACTTGAATAGGAGATGGCATATTTACCAATTTTACCTAGATGTACCATTATCTTCTTATAACCCATTTTTATGTGTGGATGTATGGTGAGCATCCTGGGCCAACATATAAGAAAACCAAATGTTGCGTGCACAAACATGTAAGATATTACTATTCCACTTTGATGAAAATCTAGGAACTTACAGGTGCTCAATGCCATGTCCCTAAATAACTCGAGGAAAATAACACTTCTGTAATATCCTCATTCTCAAATTAGCTAATTGGATCCTTTTGACCCTCTAGTGACATCAATCACATCATGATCAAAGCCTATATCATGGTTTCAAAATCACATTATATCAAGCATACATCACATATCGATTTCACACCACTATTGTATGTCTATTTAATTTATATGAATAGTAACGTCTTATAAGCTATACATATACATGACTTAATTAAACCCATACCTTGTTTATTTACATACGAGTGCCAACTAGTCTAATTTGCATCAAACTAATGATATAAAAATATACAAAGAGCTGAAGGTACACTTGCTGCACTGCTACGCTGAGACTAGTTTGAAGTTGTATTCAATAAAATATGCTCATGCATACACATGTATTCATTTGAAGTATTCAAGTTCGAAGTGAAATAAGTCATATAACATTCACTTGTTTTACCAATTTTGTAATGGTGCAAAAACAGTTATGTCCTTATAGTGTTATGACCTATTCTTACTTATTCATGTTATTTGCCTTTTTATGATCCATTATTTATATTCACAGCTAGTTTCTTATATTTGTCTATCATTATTAGATTTCATATTCACTTACCAGTTTACTTTTCACATAAAAGCCAAAGTTGCAATCCAAATTGCTTAAATTATTTAAACCATAATTATTAATCAACTTATGTAGTGTCATATACACTCAAAAGATAAATTAATTATTCACTTATTACTTTTTCCAAGATATTAGCCCATATCTGATAGACACCTAGCCAAGTACTAAACATGGGGATCTTGATGTTTAGTTGCCTCATTTTAGAGCTCACAATTGCTGCACCAGCATATCATATCGATATAGTGTGCAGTAGCCCTATTGAACCTATCAGTGGCTATATCCCCTTTAGATTTTGTGTAGTGCTTTTATTAGACCTCTTGACAGCTCAACCCATATTATAATCAATATATATGCGTGCAATAATCCTTTTAAGCCTCTCAATGGCTACACCCATTTTAGAATACATGTAGTGGTTCTATTAGATCTCTTGGTAGCTACACCTACATTAGACAATTAAGTATACTCAATTATCAATATCATCAAATTAATGACATAAAAGTGTCTTAGTAGCTGCTACATTCCTCAGTTAACCTGTTAACTTAGCCAACTGGTTGTCTAACATATATAGGCTACTCACATTATCATTCTCATCACACATGATTTATGTGCCTTATATACATGTTCCTCATATCATTTCTAGTCCTAATTTTAGTGTCCATTTTCATATGCACATTTGTTGTTCATCATAATACTTTGTTACATCAAATAGTTAGTTTATGCCGTTCATTAATCATACCCTTTTCAATTTCTCATCACACATTCCCAATTTATATCACATTACCATTTGTCATGCCATTTCATTCATGAACATGTTATTATCAAAATTGTACATTACTTTATATATTATATTGGCACATACACATTGAACTAATATGCACTATGCATTACCTATTCATTCATCAAGTAACAGTCATATATTTCATGCCACATTCTTAATAATGAACACATAAATCAATACACATGTTTCATGCACCATATATGAATGCATTTTAACTCATTATACCTTAATTATGTCAATTACACAACAAATCCATAAATTCCCACTATGTCCCTAAATTTCCATACATGTACATTTTTCCACCTTCCATATTTGGCCTATTGTCACTCTATTTTCATTCATATTAGTCAATTGACACACACTAATCCCTAATATGCCCCTAAAGTCAATTTAGTGTTATTCTACAGCCTAAAATCCATTAAACCTCATTTGACACCTATTATGAGATTCAAGCAAATCACATATCCAAGTGCATATTTTATCTAATACACTTATAGAGAGTTTATTTTGCATTATGAATTCATTCCTACAACTTCTCTTTGACCTTGCTCTTGTTATCCTTCAAGTTCTCTAAATTCCATAATAAATAATTAATTAAAAAAATTAATGCATCTCTAAATTCACAAATAAGACTAGAATCATGATATAAAGTACCTTTAGTTACCAAGATGTCAGAACCTTAAAATATGCTTTCCTAAGTTTAGAGGTTACAAAACCCTGAAACTTTAATCTTCTCTTTTTTGCCTTTAAACACCCTTTTAATGCATAATTGACCTCAAATTCTGCTTCTTGGGATCATGCAGATTAGTTTTGGTGTAAAAAGTGTGGGATTTGGTAGATGGATGAGAGAAAAATGAAGGAAAGGGGAGGAAAGAGAAAACCCTAAAATGGCATAGGATTTTGGTGGATTTAGGGAGGAAGAAGACCACTTTTGATCATGTACACCAACACACACCTTAAACTATTTATAATAAAAGCACAGATAGCCATGATTTAACCACGTGGTAATTTGATAGACCAAATTACTCCTATTTATGTTTTAAGCTTTAAAAATGTGAAATTAATGTTACAAGCCTCTAAAATTACACATTTTAGTGCCAAAAATTATAAGAAATCCCAATTTAAGGACCTCTAAAATCTTAAGCCCAAATTCTAATATGAACTATGTTAACTATTCAATCGCGTATTCATGAAATTCTGATTAAATATTGATTGATGTCAGAAAATTCCAATTCCACCACCATTGAAACTATTTTGGAATTTTTGACCTTGAGTGTATGCCATTTTTATGTCAGTCCTAGCACATATTGACCATTTTACAACTCATTGTAAACTTAGGTCTTAATTCTCTAGATATCGGTGTAAAAAATTTTATTGCTTCAGTGGTTAGTGTAAATGACTTTAATTTCATAATTATTTTACCCATCATAGTTTTATGACTAGAACTCTCCCTCGGTGACATTAGTGTGACCAGATTGCTCAAGAAATACTATTCATGCCTTAAGCAGTATTAGTCATAAAATTGAGGTTTTTGAACATTACACATAGTCTTTTATTAACTTCATCCATCTTATTAACTTGAAATTCAACTCTTTTTGAGAGGGAAAGTACTTCAAGCTCTTATAGTCAGTGTAAACATAGCACTTCTTCCCATATAAATAATACCTCCAAATTATTAGAGTAAAAACTATGGATGTAATCTCTAAAACGTGAGTCAGATAATTCTTCTTATGAGGCTTTAACTATTTTAAAGTGTAGGCAACAACCTTGCCTTCTTGTATAAGCACACATCCTAACCCATTTAATAAAGCATCACTATAAATCATGAACTCCTTTCCTAATATCAACTGAACTAGGATTAGAGCTTCTATCAACATATTCTTCAACTTGTCAAAGCTCTCTTAACACTTGTCATCCAAGATGAACTTAGCATTCTTACTTAATAAGGTGTTATAGGAATAATAATAAAAGAATATCCCTTGATAAACCTTTTGTAATAGCTTGCTAAACACATAAAACATTTGATCTATGTGGTATTCCTTAGTGGCTTCCATTCCATAATTCCTTTAATCTTACTGGTATCAACTTTAATCCCATATGTTGATGCTACATGACCCAAAAAAGACACCTCATTAAGCAAAAACTCACACATGCTGAGCATGGCATAAAACTTCTCATCTCTCACCATTTATATAATAGTTCTCAAATGCTTCTCATGTTTATCTCAGTTTTTTGAGTACACAAGGATATCACGAATAAAGACTACCACAAATTGATCTAGGAATGGCCAAAAGATGACATTCATGAGATTTGTAATTGCTATTAGGGCATTGGTAAGCCTAAATTGCATTACCAAAAACATATAGTGGCCATATCAGGTTCTAAAGGCTATCATATGTACATTTGCTTCTTTTACTCTCATCTAATAATTTCCTAATTGCAAATCGATCATAGAAAAGATACCTACTCCATTAAGTTGATAAAAAAGGTCATTTATCTAAGTTAAAGGGTATTTGTTCTTAATAGTGACCTTTATTCAACTACCTATAATCCATACATATCCTTAAGGAGATATCTTTCTTCTTGATAAACAAAATTGAAGCTCTCTATGGTGAGACACTTAATCTAATAAAACCTTATGTAACATCTTTTGCAACTATAACTTCAACTCCTTTAACTCTATAGGAGCCATTCTATATAAAGCAATAGAAACTAGTGCCATGGCTAGTAACATATTAATCCCAATTTCATATTCTTTTTCTAGTGGAAAACTGGGTAGTTCATCGAGGAAAACATCCTTAAACTTTGATACAACAAGTTTCTTGCTTGCATCTAGTTCTTTTCTTTTGGTGTCAATCATATAGGCTAAATATACTTGGCAACCCTTTTTCATCAATCTTCTCACCATAATTACTAAAATCACATTAGACATATAGTTTGATCTTTCTCCCACAGCTGTCACTATAGTCCCATCACTAGCTTTTAGTATAATCCGCTTCTTTTTGTAATCTGCAATTGCATGATACTTAGACAACTAATCCATGCCAAAGATCAAATTGAACACAGTAAAGGGTAATTTAATAAGGTCTGCTTATAATGAATATCTTTATACTAATAAAGGACAATCTCTATATACTTTGTTCACAACTACGTGTTGTCCTTCTGAGTTGCTAACCATAATCTCAATATCAAGCATGTTTTATACTAAGCCCTGATCTAGCGCTCATGTATTGCATATATAAGAATGTGTAGAACCTGGATCTATTAATGCTAAAGTAGGTAAATCAAAGAGTTAGAAAGTGTCCACTATTCGCATCCCTTCTTTTTTAGGGCTTGTCAAATAGAAACAACCAAAGGCTTGACCTAAATCTCACTCCTCAAGTCCTGAGAGATGAGAAAGAAATTAGAGGAATCCTAAGCTATTCCTATTTGATGAGCCTAGAAAAAGCGAGTTAGGCACCACAAGGTAGGAGTTACCATCCAATCGAAGTTGGAAAATACCTTATAGGGCAAAAACTAGAGCAGTTCAGAACCCTACTCTTATTTATACCTCAAGTTAATATGGTATTTCAATTTAAATTTATAACATATCCTTTTTCTCAAGCAAGTTTTACAATTAAAATAAATCACATATTCATGAAGAAGGAATAACGAAACATATTTAGAGAAATAAATAAAGTGCTTGAAATTAAAATATCGTACATGAAATTGGGTAATTGATTTTCTTTGTGAACTTTGGTTTCTCACATGTCATTTTTAGAAAACAGACTTTATTATGGTGACTTTTATTAAGAAAAAATCAAAAAACATTTTATTTAAAAAAACCCCATTAATTAGGTATAAAATGATTTTTGATTATTTTTATAACATGTAAAAATCATTTTCTATATATTACAATATTCATGAAATATATAAGGAAATAATAAAAAATAAAAATAGTTTACACGGTAATTACCTAAAATATATTCTAACCAAATAAAAATAAAATTACATTTCAAATATCCTAAAATACAATCTAAATAAATAAAATGAACAATGATAAAGAGAATAAGCAAAAGAAAATAAAGAACAATAATAAAAACAAAAGCAATAAGAAAAAGGAATAAAAATAAAAGAAATGGCAGAGGGTTACTTCACCAATGTTTAATGAGATGGCAGAAAGAAAAGATAATCAGGTCCTAATAAATCAAACAACTCGCATCACAACAAAATTATAATGTTTGTATGTGAAATAAAAAGATGAACAGAAGTAAAATGAAATAAATAATCAAATAAATGCAATAATAATAATGTACAAATAATAAATTATCACATTTAATTGGTAAATAGATAAAAGAGAAAGAAAGAAAAATAAAAGAAATAGGAGAAAGGTTAGTCGATCCACTGTGTATATTTTCCTTTTGAAAAAATCTCGAAATGGTTGAAGAATTGTGCAGAAAACCTTTAGAAATTATGAAAATGATGTTTGGAAAGTGTTTTAATCTTTGAGTGCACATATATCAAGAAAAATTCCTCCTCTTTTGGAAAAACAACTTATACACAATTCTCGAGGCAAAAATCAGCCATTTTGGATGTGAAAATGTTCGTTTTTGCCAAAACGGTGGTTTTAAGGGTAAAATGGTTGTTTTCTCAAAATAGTCGTTTTCCTTTTGTAATGGTCATTTCGATATAAAATGACCATTTTTTTAAAAAAAAAAAATTTAAACCCATACCCTAGAGCTTTACCCCCCGCACCACCCTTGGCATCAATGTTAGGCATTGGGCTTAGCCTTATTGGCAAAAGTCCTTAACCCATAACCAATGCCTATTTTTCTTGCATTTATGTCACATCATGAGGTTTTTTAGGTCAGGCAAACACTTAAAGAAAATTTTTAAAGAAAACTTTGAAATCTAACTAGACATTAATATCCCTATTTATCAGGATTTTTTATCCTTTTATTATCATTTGGCAATCTAAACATAGGAGTCTTAGAAACCCAGTGTCTACACCTACTACATGTTGTCCTATCATGTTGCTAACCATATTGTCTTACTAGTGCTCTGCTTTTTGATTTGTCCCTTTAGCTACTTTTAGTTTAGTCTTCTATATCCTTCTTATTTTTCTTCTAAGCTAAATCCTTTGGTTTTGATGGATAGTCTCTCAACATATGACACTTAGAGGCACATCCCTAACACACTCCTACCATGGTCTTCTAGCATGTATACTTCTACTTCCTACAACAATGCTCATACTAAGGTGGTAATGTGTTTTTGGTTGTGGATGCTAGAGCACTAGCAACTCATACCCACTATTTAGCCCTAGACTATGATCCAAAAATTAATCTATGAGATTGATCTAGTCTCTGCCCATACTTGTAGTAACCTTTTCCCATTTCTTGAAGGAAGTAGACCAAGAAAGCTACTTCCCACTAGTAACCCATCCTAATACTACTCCAGGCTTCATTCATTTAACACTTATAGAACTATTTATTTTTATGATATACTTATATCATTTTCTATATATTATTATATCATAACTTAATATTAAATGTATTTGATTGATAAAATCATATTTTCTTTCTATTATCCATTTTATAGAAATATAGGTAGTATAAAGGCTACCCAGGTCAAAACTAAAAATTTTAAGCTACTAAAAATACTTTTAAAGTAACTATAATCATTTTACCCAACTTTTAGACCCTTCTGGTCCTTCTAACATCCAATCAATCATAGTCACACAGTCAACATAGGGTCTCAAACCCACAACATCCAAATAATAAACACATCCATATGATATAGCTAATCAGTCATACATTCACCTGTTCATGTTAATCACATAGTGATCAAAACACATGTCTATTATTTAGAATAACTAAGTCTGTTTCTCTAACTATACATGAGTGCTAGTTCTATTAAACTACTAAAAGTATAGAAATGAGACCTTGCGAGCTAGGCTAGTAAATTGTGCCTATCGAGGTTGAATTGCTAACAAAATCTATAACCTACTCATCAGAACATCGATACACTGAGTCTAAACTCAGTGGTGGACTTAATATAATTGGCCTAGGAGAACTAAAACCCCTAGCAGTTGCTACTCCCTAGTTGACTAGTCAATCCATCCAATGGGTGTCTAACTGATTGGCTAAGTCATATTTATAAATTTTGTCATTCAATTATAGGTCCTATTTCTATTATCACATTAATATTCAAATGCCACAATTACAAGCATTGGTGCACTTATACACCTTTCTCAGTTCCAGGTCATTTTTTGAAAAAGCACTATTCATTTGATCAATTTCCAATACCACAATACTCATATTATCACCACTAGTTCCTCTATTCAAGTAACACAATATTCCATATTATACAACCATACATTGTTACCAATAATAATGTCATTTATCATTGTTTACATGCATATTATCTCACTTAACTCAAACATTCCCAAATAGAATGTACTATTTTATTCATTTTAAAAGTGGTCACTTTTATGCATAAATGCATCTGACATTTCATGCTGTATTTTAGGTCATAATGTGTCCACTCATTTCATATAAAACTTTTGCCTTCATTTTTCACCATATACATATTTTATACCTCATTTTAACCATAAATGCTTTTACTACACATGCCATAATTAGATGCACATCATTGCACCATAATACCCATAACATTTGGCCATCTCAAATTCACGCACCTACACTTATTTTCTTCTATTCAAATCATGCAAATGGTATTAATTCCAATAGGCTAGCATACATATTTAGCCAATTTGCATCAAGCACATATATATACCCAACATTTAGCATTTCTATACACACTCACATAATCACATACAACAAAAACAACATGACATGTATGGATTACACTAAATCCACATACCTAAGGTGTGAAAACACCCTTTCTCCACCACTTTATGGCCTTAGATGGCTTCCTCCTTCAGTTCCTCTTTCTTGACCCAAAACATAGCCATTTTAAACTTAGAAAAATTCTAAAAAATTCTACCAACCTCTAAATTGAAACCTATAAACATTTTTTTTCTTAGAATTATCAAGGCTATCTAAAACAAAAATAAAAGTGAACAAAAATCACTTACTCTCAAATGACCACTATTCACCTCTTTGTAATATTGCACTTTCCAAGCAAAATTCCTCAATTTTGTTACTTGGAATGGATTTTAAGGACTATAGAGGTATGGTTCCATGTAATTTTCATAAGAATTAGGTGTGAATTAGAGAAGAGAGAAAGAGAGGGCTAAAGGGAAAGTCGACTTCTTTTAGTGTATAGGAGAACATGAACTCCTTTGCACATGTGCCATCCCCACATGTGCAAGGGCTTTTATATTAATGAGGTGGATGGCTCAGATGGCACCATGTGGTGATCTAAAAGTCCACACACACTTGATTTTTGTTTAAACTTCAAAATTTTTAAACAAAATTTCTAGACTTCCGAAAATAATCACTTCAGTGCTAAAAATCCTTGATTATACCTATTAATGGCCCTGTAAAATCTCACATCAAAATTCCAATGGCAACTATAGTTACTATTTACTTATAAAAGTATTATATTTGAAAAAATTATCAAATGATCTCAAAAATTAAAATTCCTTCACCAACATGTAGATTGGAATTTTTGATCTCGAAGGTATGGTACTTTCCTATCTATCTGGGCACATCCTAGAGTTGTCTTGGCATAAATTCATTTAAGGTCACTATTCACTGGGTCTTAGCCTAAAATGATTTATTAGTTCTGCTAAAATTTTTAATTAGTTTATTTTTGTCATTTTTTGGCCCATAAAAGTTTTATGACCAGTATTCACCCTTTCTAGCCTTACGAAGGTGCCTCAGCTCTCCCAAAACACTATTCATACCTCCAAGGAAATATTCAAAAAACTTCAATTTATGAGCATCATAATTCTTCCCCTCTAAAGTAATTTCATTCTAAAAATTACTTGATGAGATAAGTGCATGTACTAAGCCTTCATTTGCTCCTCGCTCTACTATGTAGCTTATTCTAGATTATGATGTCTCCACAGTACCTTCACTAATGGAATGGTTTTACTTCTCAATTGTTTGATTTCTCTAGCTAAAATCTGTATCATTTCCTCTTCATAAGTTAAATTTAGCTATATTTGAATATCTTCTATAGGTATCACCAGAGATGGATTAAATCTATAACACCTCGACATTAAAATATGAAACATATCATGAATTTGTTATAATTCATATGGTAAAGCCAATTTGTACGGCAATGGCTTAACACGTTCTATAATCTCATAAGCACCAATGAATTGGGGACTAAGTTTCCTTTTCTTATTAAATCTGAGCATCTTTTTCCATGACGATACTTTTAAAAATACTTTTTCCTCGACTTTATATTCATTATCCCTCTATTTCAAGTTAGCATATGATTTCTATTAATCCGTGGTAGCTTTTAATCTATCTCTTATGATTAGAACCTTATCTTCCACATTTTTAATCACATTAGGTCCCATAATTTTACTTTCACCTACTTCACTCTAACAAAGAGGAGTTCTGCACCTTTTACCATATAATGCCTAGTAAGGTGCCATATCTAAGCTAGTTTGATAACTATTATTGTAGGCAAATTCTGCCAGAGATAAGTATTAGTCTAAACTCCCTTTGATGTTTATAGTACAACTGCATAACAAGTCCTTCAATACCTATATCACCCATTTTGATTGTCCATATGTTTTAGGGTGAAATGTTATGCTAAATATGAAACGTGTACCCAAAGTTTCTTATAACTTTTTCTAAAATTTGGAGGTGAAACAAGGATCTCAATATGAGATAATGGCTACTGGTACTCTTTGTTGCCATATAATCTCATCAATATACAATTGTACCAGATTATCCAAGGAATAATCTATTGTAACTCGGATAAAGTGAGTTGTGTTAGTCAATTTGTCTACAATTACCAATACATCATCACATTTACTAATCATTATTGGTAACCCCATCACAAAGTTCATAGTAACTTTCTCCCATTTTTATTCTGGTATTATTTTTGCATGTAATAATCTAAAAGGAACTCGGTGTTCAACCTTCACCTACTGACATGTTAAACATCGAGCCACATATTCCACTATATCATGTTTCATTCTTAGCCACCAATAGCAAGGCTTCAGTTTAAGGTATGTAATGCCTATAGGTCAAGGCTCCTTGAATAGTACCTCCGAGGCTCAAAAAGTGTGTCCCAAGTGCCAAGTAACCTTTACGATGTTGGAGGCAGGGCGTACTAGTCATGAAACTTTGAGGGACTTAAAAATGATGAAAATAACATAATTAAAAAATTTAGTAAAACCAATAAATTATTTTAGGCCCAAATCTAGTGGTCTGTAGGCTTAAATGGACTTAAATCGAGAATGACCCAGGATGTGCACAGACATACTTGAAAATAGCATACCTTAATGGTAAAAAATTCCTTTAAGGCCACTAGTGAAGGAATTTTTAATTTTCTAGGTCATTTACTATTTTTCCTTAATTTTAAGATTTTTTATGCAAATTGAGAAATTGATTAACTATTATGCGAAAGTAATTTTGATTCAAGATTTTATGAGCCTATAAATAAGCCTATTCAAGGATTTTTAAAATGGACATAACACTTTTTTGAGGTTCGTGTAAATTTTTAAAATTTTCAGATATTTTTGAGAAAAATTGAGAATTTAGGGCATTAGGGGTGACCCATGTCACCACCTAAGCTGCCCTAGCCACTAAAGAAGGGGGTGCTAAGTGGCTGCTACCTCACCACCATCCCATTTCTCTTATCTTTCTTCATCCTCACCAGACACCATCTCTCATTTCCTTCCTTTATTTCCATGGCAATTCAAGCTTAATTCCTCCTCAAACTATCATAAAAAAATTACCTTAATTAGTTAAAAACTAATTCTTTAAGGTTTTAAAGGCCATAGGCAAGTATAGAGCTCAAGAAAAATAAAGGAAGTCGTATATACATAAAGGGTGCTTAGAAAATATAGTTTATGTGTAAGTGCCCTTTCTGATTTTTCATTTTTTCCTAAGGGGATTTCATTATTCAAAGGATGCCTATATTCTTAGATTTTCATTCAAAGATGTATACAATTTTTTTTTATTTTTCTAAGTCATATATGTGTGTATATAGGCTAAGGTCGAGTTGATGTTTAACAAGGGAATTAAGAGTGCTAAAGTGTAAGTAAGGCTTTATTTCAAATGTAGGTCTATGAATTTAATGTATCTGAGGCATGCCATGTTTATTTAAAGTGCAATTTGTATGGAATTGATGGTTATCGTTGGTAATGTGTGTGTAATAGTGAATTGAGCCTACTTTGATAATATTTTTATGTAAATTGAGTGATTTATAAGATGATTTGGTGGAAGGGTGTGGACTCTCTTTGGCCAAGAGGTTGTGTGTGTGTGTGTGATAAGTTAAGGCATGTGTATATATGGATTATGAGGGTCAATGATGTGTATGCTATGGGATTTAATGGGTTGGGTATGTGTGTATAGTGAGAAAAGGCATGGTTATGGGTGATGCCATGAATGGTCGAGAGGTATGCTAAGGTACATTGGCTTGTAAGTTATGTGTATGGCATGGTGGCATGGTGTATGGGATAGAAAATGGTATGTTAGGCATGGAATTAGATGGATATATGGTAAATTTGATGAAAATATGCATGTATGTGGTATGTTATGACATCGTGTACATGGTATATCATATGTGTAGGCATCTATATAAATTACATTTGGTATATGACATGTGTATGTGGTGAATTATGGAAATGTGTATATGTGTGGCCTTGATTTAGGATGGGCGAGAGGTATGTGTTGTTGGCATGTATGTGTGTGTTTATGGGTCATAGTGTATGACATGTAGAAATGGCATGACATGATAGACATAAATTGTGTGACATGAGATATGCATTAAATGGGCATAAACATTTCAATAAGATAATTGGTTAGTATAGGTAAGGAAATGGTATGCATAATTGAGCTCAGAAATGGTTTATAAGTGGCTTAAAATAGATATTGTAAAAATGATCAATAATGACACTTACGATGGCATGAAATTGGGACACTTTGTGTCTTTCATTTTAAATGAAATTTAAGGCCATTTAGAACGTATGGAATGACATATTTTTAGGGCCCATAATGGAATGCTGAAATACATTAGAGTTATATTGAGAAATGCCTAGAAAATGGTGACCATGGACCTATAATGGTGTACAAAAAATAAATAATGACTTATAACTTTGCCATGAAAATTATAATTGGAACTTTCATTAGAAATGACCTATAACATAACATTATTAGACTTGGAATAATGGTATAAATTGAGTTTAAATTGGACTTGGAATTGCCCAAGAAATTTACTAAAAATTGGCATAAAAAAAGACCTATAACTATCTGGGATGACCAAAATAGACCTGTAACTGTTTGGGTCAAAATTCAACTATCAAAATAAATTCATAACTATTTGTTGTTCAACTCTAAATATTATAAAATGATGACCAGTAAGTAAATGGACATAAAATAATGACAAGTAGCCTATTAGTTAGACACCCACTAGATGGATTGACTAATCAACTATGGATTAGCAAATGCTAGACATTTGATGATGATTTACTAGATATTGGGACCGCTATGGATTGATCCCTACTATCCATTTGAGATATTTAATGATGATATATTAGATATTGGGAGGTCTATGGATTGATCCCTTCTATCCACCAAAGCTACTTGATAATGGTTAATGGATATTAGGAGATTTATGAATTGATCCCTGCTATCCATAGAGTGACTTGTTATTCATTATTGGGAGGCCTAAGGACTAATCCTTACTATCACCTATTAGGTATTAGGACATTCATGTAAATTGATCCCTACTGTCAGATTGAGTAAGTGCAGTGGTAAGGGTCTAGAATATGGGCCACTACATAATTTTCAGTTCCCTCTTGGTCCATTATTTTAAAGTATAGTCTTTCTAGTCGGGCTTATTAAATTAAATTAAACTAAATTAAAATACAAACTAAACTTGGGGTCAAATCACATAATGAATATATTAAATGAAATTACCACAGTGGCATAATTATAATTAATTGAGTTAGGAGACTGAGTACTGGAATTAATGTGACTTGCATAAATTGATTGCCCTGTATTGCATTTATGCATTTATAGCTCGTTGCTACATCTGAGTACCTATATGTGACATGTTTTTAATATATTAAATTCACCATTGAGTTTTATACTTAGCGTACCAGTGTTTTGGTGCACAGGTTATAAAAGCTCGTAGTTTAGCCTCGAGGATCATGCAATGTAAAAATTGAAGAATTGAAGGTTAAATAACTATGTGTTTTTCTTATGCTTTAGTAAGCACTCATATAAATACTATTGCTTATAGTTTCAACAAGCTTAGTACTTGCTAGTGTATATACATAAATAAATATGTTGTATATATACAGGCTGCTTATTTGAATGTTTAATTTATGTGGCTTCTGATGATTTTAGGCCTAAGGCTCTCTATGGTATCTTAGTGTATGTTTATAATAGGATGATAGACTAAGTGGACCTGAGGGGTTCGAAAGGAGATAGATTGATAATAATGATATTAGAAGTGTTTTTACAAGTAAAAAAAATTTCAAGATATCACCTGGGTAGCCATTGTGTTGCCCAGGTTTTTATAAACATTTTGAGGGTCTATTAAATAATTTTTTGGGTCTGTTATACCTTAAATAAGAATAGTAAAGGGATAGACTGAGGATTTAAGCAATATATGATCAAATAATAAATAATCCATAAGTGTTTAAGGAGTGCAGACCTAAGGAAATTTTAGGATAGGTGACCTAGTGGGAAGTGTACTATTTATTAGGTTTCTTAAGGGATCTAGTAGGGGGTGTCACATTAAGTGATATTAGAGTATAGATTAAATGTTTCTAGGCATTTTACATGAGTGCCTATGTCTAAGATTGATTATTTTGAACTGCTACACTATAATAAGGCTGATAGGTTGTTTCTCTTATAATAAATCAAAGTGAATGATTAGATACTAGAAGAATACAGAGATAAAGTGGCTAGTTATGCTCTTACAACAATTTAGGGAGCAACTAGTAGTGCAACCTTACTTGAACATAGTGATGCTACATAGTAGCAACAGCCACAAAGCATAGCTATAGACAAAAGCATCCTTAGTGCTATTACAATAGATAATGGATCTACTAAGGCACACTGCAACTACTGTTCTACTTCCTTCACCAGCTTCTGTACCTCTACCACCACCAGCTCCTCCATAAAATACCACTTTAGAGAGGCTTAAAAAGATGGGAGTTGTAGACTTTTGGGGTACAAAGGAGGGTGATGTAGCTCGAGCAGAGTATTAGTTAGAGAAAACCTTTAGAATCCTAGAATAATTAAGGCGTATATAAAAAAAGAGCTTGAAGTGCACAACTTCTCTCCTTCAAGAAAAGGCATTCAAATATAAGAAAAGGTAGGAGTTTCTAGATCTAAAACAAGGTCAGAGAATAGTATCAGAGTATGAAAAGGATTTCACTAGGCTAATAAGATATGCTCAGCAGTTTGTCCCCAGTGAAGATGAGAAATGCAAGAGGTTTTTGAAAGGTTTGAATGTGGAACTAAGAATGGAAATAGCTAACCCGAGGGTCATAGATTTTGTAGTATTGGTAGCATCATCATATGATATAAAAGAAATGGTGAAGGAGAATAGGGATTTCTTTTAGAGGAAGAGAGAGTTCACTACTTGGCAGTCCAATTCAGCCTTAGGTGGCAGTAATAAATGAAAGGAGGCATAGCCTCAATCTCAGTTAGTGTACCAGGCACAGAGGCAGACTCAATCTCAAAGTTCTAAGTAGGCTTCTATAGTTAGGCCTCGACCACCCTTATAAGCCTCTAGTGCTCCAGTATTAGTAACTACCAAAAATGTAACCTTTACTTGTGGCCTTTGCAATAGAAGACATTGGGTTTAGTGTTGGCAGACAAGAAGAGGAGAGTGTTTTACATATGGTCCCAAGGACCATTACCAGAGAAAGTGTCCCTAAAGACAGATAGAGGGTGCCCATACATAGGGATCTATAGTAACACTTCAAGTAGAGGATAGAGATAGGGTAGAGGGAATCAACCCAGTGCTAGTCAGGGGACAAGGTCAGAATCTCATGCACTAGCTAGGCAATATGTTGTTAGGGCCCGTGAATAAGTAGTAGCCCCAAATGTCATTATGGGTACTTTTTACTTATTTAATGTTCTAGTTTTGGCATTGATAAACCCAGGATCTACACATTCTTATGTATGCACTACAAAAGCACATAATAGGGGATTGAAACATGAGCATGTAGATATACACATTCAAGTTAGTAATCTTATAAGGTAGAATGTGACTATAAATTGGGTGTATAGGCATTGTCCCTTAGTGATTCATGACTATCTATTTCCTATTGATTTGATTAAATTACCTTTTAATGAATTTGATGTAATCTTGGGAATGGATTTGCTATCTGAACATTGGGTTGTAGTCAATTGTAAACATAAGAAGCTAACCCTCCAAACTACAAAGGGATAAAAAATGACAGTTGTGGGTGAGAGGAGCCTTTTGATTAATCTCATCTCAACTATTATAGCAAGAAAACTCATCCATAAGGGGTTTAAAGCCTACCTAGCACATGTGATTGACACCAATACTTCCACTCTAAGCCTTTAAAAGATTCCAATAGTTTTTGAAATCCCTAATGTGTTTCTTGATAAGTTACCTAAGTTGCATCCATAGAGAGAGCTTGATTTCGAAATTGAGGTGTATCCTAGTACAACTACTGTAATCATTACTCTTTATAGAATGGCACCTACTGAGTTGAAAGAATTGAAGGTGCGGTTATAGACAAGGGGTTCATCAGCCCAATACTTCACCCTAGAGAGCCTGTGTATTATTTGTCAAGAAGAAAGATGGGTCACTCTGGTTATGCATTGACTATAGACAGCTGAATTATGGCACCCTCTACCCAATCCATACACTGAACTCGGATAGGGGACCAACATATGCAAAACGAAATCTTAGTCCATTATCCAAAATCACTTAAATTTAAAACACTTATATGAAAAAACATTTCTTGACTTGAAAATGAAATAAAACATCAAAAACATTTTGGCATAAAAATTGAGGTAAATATTAGGGTTATCATGTCGAAAATCTAATAGCATAATAGCTGTACCAGGTCACCTTCCCAAATTTTTATGTACTCAAAAGCACTTTTATATAATCCACAAAATCACCCCCAACACCAATGGGTCTTCCTGACCCTCTAAACACAAGATAAAACTCAATGAGCCTCAGGCCCTCCACAATCAACAATCTCACATGCAAACTCATATATCGACACACAAAATGTGAGAAGTAGAAAAGTAAAATCCATAGTTAAAATATTTGATACAAAAACCCACTACAAAATATAGATGAAACCAAATCCCTTCGGGATCATAAGAGCACACTAACTATTTAAACATTACATTTACATCATCAGTACTATTACAAAAAGAGTACAAAAATACCCACACAGGGGTTATCTTTGTGTCTCCTAATATTTAAAAGCTTTGGCTCTAATCTACTACCCTATTACCTACACATCGCAAACAAGCAATGCATTAAGCTTTCGCTTAGTGTTGTAATCACTTTAACTTATAAAAAGGTTAGTATTTTGCATGTCATATACATAGACATACCATTTTTGGATTTAAAATCATAAATGTGCATTTTCAATGATTTATGTGTAACACAAGTCATTTTTGGTTTAAAATCTCAAAAATGTGATTTCGGTGTCTTGTATGAAAATATGCTCATTTCAAGCATAAACAATGCATTTTGATGGCATAAATACTAACATATTATATGAATATCAAATAGCCACAATTTAATTGATATAATGCATTACATACATAAAGTCATGATCTTTAAAAATCAAATATGCCTAAAAATCATAAACATCCTTTAAAAATCAATAATAGGCCACAAGGCACAACATATATCATATTATCATCATAGCTCTTATAAGAACCCATGCCATAGTTATACATTGTAGAGAATAATGATATACATATTTTTGGGTCATAATTGCCATAATGCACACATAACACTAATATGCACATCATAACTATCCATATTAATGATTTGAGTCATATCAACATATAATCCCTATTCATAGCCATACTAATGATAACAAACACATTTATACACCTAAAGACCCATTTTGAGTCCTTAAGCCTCATTATGTCCATATGCCACATATTAATGCCATTTAACATATACTCTCTATTATGCATTTTTAAGCCATTTCAATTGTTTAATTTATGCCCATATTAAAGACAACTAACCATGACTGGATAATGGAATTACTTAAGCCCGAAGGCACTCATACCCATAGGTATGTATACTTAGGCCCAAAGGCTCTCACATCCATAGATGCGTAAAATTAGGCTCGAAGGCTCTCACATCTATAGTTGCAAACACTTAGGCAAAAAGGCTCTCATACCCTTTAGGTACCTATACCTTAGGCCCGAAGGTTGCCATGGCCATTGGCAGATAAACTTAGGCTTGAAGGCTCTCACATCCTCAGATGCAAAATCAAACTTAGGTTCAAAGGCTTTCAAGCTCATCAGTATGTAAATCAATGACCCACAAATCTCATACCTAAAGGTATGCTTTTAGCTATTAAAATTCTTATTGATCGGTCAACCTATCCAAACTAGGTTGTTTAACTATATAGGCATCACTAAACATATCATTATGTGTTAAATTAACAAATTTCACTTTTTATATTATTATATTGCACTAAAATCACCATTGGGCTCAATACACCATTACATGGCCTACATATACACATTTGGCCAACTTAGGTCTATTAATGTCTCTATAGGATCCATTTTTGAGATGTAATGGCATCACAACACATAACATCTGAATATGTCACATAAAGACACAAATATCGATACCAACATTCACTTCATGGCATTTTCAAATATTAACATCCAAATGGTCATACATTGCTTCTTCATGCACTTATAACACATATATCATCATTGTATGTAAAAAATCCATCTTAAGCACAATAGCATATTACATTCATGAACACATAACATTTTCACATCAATAAGAACATGCGTACACTCATTATCTCATTTATTGGCTCAAGTAGACATAATGTTGCATATTGGTATATCAAGTCATTTTATGGCATTTTAGTACCCATTACCTCTATTATACATGTTTAAATCATACAATGACCATACACATGCATTTCTATGCATACAACACACAAAATGGCATACTCAATTTTTATTCTGTATAAAGCATTACTAAGCTCAAAATTAACATACATGTAATACTATCACTTATGGTCCTATCAAATCATCATATTTAATGCATTTAATCATCACATTAATCATACATTTCAATTATAACATTTATCATACTTTTAAGCATTTAATACCATTAATTATTAGGATGTACATAAAGCAAATCATACATTAAATGCAAATTTTTTCCAATTTAAAGTGATTACACATACCCAATAAGGTTGTACATGACTGCCAAAGTCTACCTAGGCCTTCTCTTTGCCTTGGGAGGCTAAAGTTATCATTTTACTTATGAATAAAAAAGGGCGCAAAAATTAAAAGTTAATATAATATAATCTAGGAGTTGAAAAGATATTCTAAGCCTATATATGTACTTTAAAACACCTAAGGAACCCGTGAAAAATAAAATTTGCAAAAAAAGAAAACCTGAGAGAGACAATGTTACTATTCACCTTATTTTTCTTCTTAGTTTTTCTCCTAAAATACTCCACCGTTTAAGATGATTTTGGTATCCACGGACTCAGCTCAAAATGCTCATCATTTTAGGTATAATCTCACAATATGGGTCCTTCGTGGAGGAAGAAATCAATAAGAGAGAGAGAGAGAGAAAGAGAGAGAGGGAGGCTATGGTTTTTAGGGTGTGAAGGGTGGAGGATGGATATTTTTGGTGTAAGTGAGGAGGAAATTAATTTCTCCTTACTTATACCCTTTTAAAAAATAATTCTTTCATCATTCAAAAAATTATTATAACTGATAGGAAAGTCGGTTTTCCTCCATTCCTACCCCTAAAATTCCATAAATCTAAGCCCTAAATCCTTTCAAAATCTCAAGCCAAAATTTTGATAATAACTCAAAAAAGTAATATATTTTATGTCCCAAAAATTGGCTAAAAATAGTTCCCGAACTTAGAAAATTCCGATTCAAAAGCCATTAAACTATTTGAAATATTTGACTATCAAGTTGTAATATTTTTGGATTATTTTGAGCAACTTTTTATTATTTTACCATTCAACTTTACCTGTTTCACTATTCATAGGACACTGCTGAAAAATTTTAATTAGCTTTTTTAACCATCCGAATGACTTCAGATTGGCTTCGAACTTTGCCAAAAATTCTCTTGTAATTATTACTCCCCATCGGTATGCTTAGTTCGACTCGTGTTTTATGAAGCACTATTCATCGTCGAAAGTATTATTCAAAGGAGTCGGATTTTTAGCCTGTTACATTTCTTCCATTCTTAGAAAAAGATTTTATCCTTAACATACCTAGTTCAAACAAATATGGGTATTGTTTTTGCATCTGATCCTCGCTTTCCCGAGTAGCCTCTTACATGCCAAGATATCGCCATAAAACTTTCACCAGTAGCATAGTCTTGTTTTGTAATTCCTTAACCTGTCTTTCTTGGATGCCAATAGGTTCTTCTTCATACGACAAGCCTAGTCTTATCTTCACTTCATCAATTGTCAAAATATGTGAAGGTCTGATCTATATCTTCTCTGCATCGAGACATGAAACACATCATCAATCTATAGTAACTCTGGTGGTAAAGCTAGTCTGTAGGCTAATAGACCCACACATTATGTGATCTCGTACGATCCAATGAACCTCAAACTCAACTTCCCTTTCTTATCGAACCTCAACACCTTTCTGAAAGGAGATACTTTAAGAAAAACTTTATCGCCAACTTTATACTCGATATCTCTTCTCTTTAAATTTGCATAGGATTTTTGCCTGTTTGAAGTAGCCTTTAGTCTTTCTCTAATGATCTTTACCTTATCTTCAGCCTCCTTAACAAAATCTGGTCCCATAAGCTTGTGCTCACTCAAGTCACTCCAACATAAGGGAGTTCTACATTGTCTCCCATATAATGCCTTATAAGGAGCCATACCTAGACTTGCTTGATAACTGTTGTTGTAACAAAATTCCACCAACAATAAATATCTGTCCCAACTGTCTTTAAGCTCTAGGGCACATGCTTAAAGCATATCGTTAAGAATCTGAATGATTATCTCTAACTAATCATTTGTTTATAGATGAGAAGCCGTGCTAAAATTGAGACTAGTCCCCAAAGCATTTTGGAGCACCCTCCAAAATCTCGATGTAAATTGAGGATTTTTCCTTTAGAAATGATAGACAAAGGCACTCTATAAAACTTAACTATCTCATTAATGTATAGCTTTACCAATCTCTCCATAGAGTATTCCTTTCTCATTAGAATGAAATGAGCAGACTTCACCAATCTATCAATCATTATCCAAAAAGAATCATGCTTGTTTTTGGTCACTAGTAATCCAATCACAAAGTCCATAGTAATATAATCCCATTTCTATTCTGGTGTTGCTATGGGTTGAAGCAAACCAGAAGGAACTTGATGCTCAGCCTTCACCTACTAACAAATGAGGCATTAAGTTGTATAATTAGTTATATCTCTCTTTATGCCTAGGCACTAATAAGCCATCTTCAAATTCTGGTACATCTTTGTACTGCTAGAATTCATCATATATAAAGCATTGTGTGTTTCTTGCAGAATTTGCTATCTCAAGTCCTCCTTCTCTAGCATAAATAAGCTGTCATGATAGTACAGATAACCATTTTTCTTAATCACAAACTTGTTAGACTTCCCTTCTTGAATCATACTTATGATACTGTAGAGTCTATAATCGTCTTTCTTTGAATCCTTCACTAACTATATCAAAGTCGGCTTGACTTACAACTCAGCTAACAAACCACTATCATCTTTCAGCTTCAAGCTAACATGAATTGCCTTTAAAGCTGACATAAGCTTTATACTCAGGGCATCTATAACCTTATTAGCTTTCTCAAGATGGTAGTCAATAAGGCAATCATAATCTTTAATTAGCTCCATCCATCTCTTTTGTCTCAAGTTTAATTTCTTTTGCATGGGCAAATACTTCAGACATTCGTGGTCAGTGAAAATATGGCACTTTTCTTTTATAGAGATAGTGCCTCCATATCTTTAGAGCAAACACAATAGCTACAAGCTCTAAGTAATGTGTTAGGTAGCTTTTCTCATAAGTTTTTATTTGTCAAAAAGCATAGGCAACAATCTTGCCATCTTGTATAAGCACACAACCTAACCTATTTAATGAGGCATCATTTTATATGGTGAACTTTATCCTTGACACTAGCTAAACTTAAATTGGAGCCTCTATCAACTTACTCTCGAGCTTATCAAAACTCTCTTGACACTTGCTATCCCATTCAATCTTCACATCTTTCCTTAGAAGATGTGTCATATAGGTTGTAACCAAGTAAAACCCCTCGACAAACCTTCTATAATAGCCAGCTAACCCTAAGAAACTAGTAATCTCAGTTGTGCTCCTTGGTGGTTTCCATTGCATCATTGCCTGAATCTTACTAGGATTAACCCTTATACCTTCCACTAGTGCTATATACCCTAAAAACGCTACTTCCTTTAGCCAAAACTCACACTTGCTAAGCTTTGCATAGAGTCTTTCATCATTAAAAATCTATAAAGTCATTCATAGATGCTTCTCATGCTCTTCTTAGTTCTTAGAATGCACAAGAATGTCATTTATGAACACCACCACGAAACTGATCCAGAAATGGCATAAAGATCCTATTCATGAGTTCCATGAATGCCACTGGGGTATTAGTTAACTCAAAAGGCATCACTAAGAACTCATAGTCACCATATCTAGTCGTCAAAGCCATCATATGTATGTCAGCGTCTTTAACTCCTAACTAATAATACCTAGATTTAAGATTAATCTTGGAGAGGACACCTGCCCCTCTAAGCTAATAAAAAATAAGATCAATCCATGGTAAAAGATATTTGTTCTTGATTTTAAATTTGTTCAACTGTCTATAATCCATGCAAAGCCTCAAAGAACCATCCTTCTTTTCGATAAATAGAATTGATGCTCCCTATGGCAAAACACTCGGTCTGATAAAACCCTTATCCA
>CANXYI010049472.1:0-12811 GCA_948208565.1 Hura crepitans
TTTGCAAAAAAAAAAGAAAAAAAAAAGAAAGAAAGAAAGAGAAGAATAATGAATATGTGTAATTTGCTATTGTTAATAAATGCAATTGTCCAGTTGGTTTTAGCTTCAGAAAATTCTTCCATATAGAGAGAAGCTAAAATTGCAATAAAAAGGGAAATTTTGAAGTATAAGGCAATGAGAAAATTGTATAATGTAAGACACATTGAGTGAAGAATTAAGAAAGGGAAATAAACAAATAGAGATTTATGAGCCCTAGTTAATTTCATGGGTTGGTTAGTGGCAATTTTCTTATTTTGAATAACCATATCCATTTTTTGATAGCCAATTAACCCTAGCCCTATTACAACTAAATGAAAGACCTAGTGATTCTTTATTCTTTCTTGATCTTAATTACTATGTGGAGATATGGTACTTAAGAAGAGGCATATAGTAATTTTGAGCCTCAAGTAAGAAGCCTAAATATTGCAATTCTGCAATAGGACCTATTCTGATCTCTTGTTTTATAGCTGAAGGTTTTGTTTTCTAAAATAAAAGAAAAAGAAATGGTTTTGGCCTAGCACACACTCATAGAAATAACTAGGTATGGCTAATATTAGGAACTCTAAGGCGAAGAAGTGATGAGGGTTTAGTTGTTTTCTTGTTCATTAAATGGAATGTAAATTTAATCCTTTGTTGTGTAGTTTAATGATTTAGAGTTGTGGATTACATTCTCATTTTGCTCGAGGACAAGCAAAAGTTCAAGTTTAGGGTAGTTGATATCACTCAATTTTATATATTGACACAGCATGAACTTGATTTAGTTTTGATGGATTTTTACCATCATTTTATGGATTTGTGAGAATAATGTGATAAATTCACTTAAGTAAATATTTCATGTTCTTATAGGGAAAAGTTCAATCATTTCAAAGCTTAAGCTTAAGGAGAAGAATAATTGAATAAAAGAGTCAAGAAACCCAAAGTTTCTGCCAAATGTCAAGGGTCACGCCTGTGACCATGATAAGAGTCATGACCGTAACCCATGAATAAGCCCAGAGAAAAAGGAAAATAGTGCATAAAGCCTCGGGAGAAAAGTCTTGGTTACAGCTATAACCAAGAAGAGGGGTCACGATAAGTCCAGCGCTGTAAAGATAAGTTAAAATAGCCTCTGCTATTTTAGAGGGTCATGACCGTAACCCAATATTAGTCATGCCCATGACCCTACTCGACCTGCATGATATCTCAAGCTTTTATGGGTATAAATATTCTTTTTCTCTTCAGAATTTGGGATGAAGGGTAAGCCACCAATGATTTTTCACTGAGGGAATTAGGAAGAATAGAAAATTTTCCATCAATTCTTGAAGAGCCTTGGAGGAATTGAAGCTTTTGGGGAAAATTCTCAAGTTGAAGAACATATTTCCTTAGGGTTTAATTTGCCCCAAAGTAGTATAATGATTTTTCTCTTTTCTCTTAATTTTCTTTGCAACATTATGGAGAAGTTGTATTGTTTGTTAGGGAAACTTGGCTCCCTAGATCTATGAATGAATAATTGACTTGATTAAATTCATTTATTATTAATGATTCAGTTCTAATTGATGACTACATGTTAATTGCTTGGTTTTTATCAATTAATCATTAATGCTAGATTGTTGTTGGTAAACCAATTGGGTATTCATATTAGTGATAATTATCATGATTTTATGAGTCATTGAATGGCTAGGTAAACATATATTATCAGAATGAGTGTATCAAAACCTAGGAACCTGATTTATTTTAATAGAATAAATTTTCAAAAATTTAATTAGAGGCAGTTTTATCCTTAATTTTCTAGAATAAAATTAGGGATTTCTTTGAATATTGTTTCCTAAAAAGGGCAATTGAGCATAAGTTGAATTGTTTAACTGAATTATTGCAGGGATCATATCAAAAGTTCATTCATAATCTAAAGAGGATAGTTATCCTTAACAATTCACCTCATAAGATAAGAAATTAATTATTTGGCTTTCAGAAATTAAACATAAATTTAATTTTTTTATTCTGTTCTTTTATTAATTCATTTTTCCTTAGAAAGCAAGATTTTCCCAAATAGTACGTAAAAATTATAATTTAGCTGAATTAAATTTGGCTCTCAGTGGAATGATACTCTTATACTCAAGGTATCCATTATATTACTTAACTGGTACACTTGCTAACTTACAAGCCCCACTACATCAAATATTATGCAAATGTAAGATCATTTCTCTTTCTCTAGAAGGAATCAATATTACATTGCATTTATGCTTATCTTTAAGCATTAGTGGATTAGTTAAACTAAAAAAAATTCATCGCACCACCATTAGCTTTTCTAGCTAATTTGAAAACCGCCTTTGTTAATTTTACCAATACACGTCACTATAAGAAAGTAAACACTTAATTATATTTTTAATTCACATTTAACGACCCTTTTTGCATTGCCATCAATTTACCAACCTTTTAAAAAGTGTCATAACAAGCATTATTAAATAAGGCGTCAACATTTCAGCTTATGACGCAAAGTGGCTTACGTTGATAAGTTTGACCTGTCGATGCTTTTTATAAGCATCATTAAGTGGACAATGCTTTTTAAATGAAGTGTCAACCTTTTATCTTATAACTTAAAGTGCCTTATGTTGGTAACTTTAACTTATAGACACTTTACATAAGTGTTGTTAAATAGATAACGCTTTTTCTTTGAAAAGCACTCCTACCTTTACGATGCTTTGTTCAACATAGCATCTCTAAATTCAAAATGCTTCTTATGAAAAAATATCTCTATATATACGATGATTTTTCAAAAAAGCGCTGCTAAATGTAAGACGCTTTTCACAAATAAATGTCTCTAATTTATTAATGCTTTTTTATATATGCACTTTTAATAGTTCATCATTTTTTAAAAAGCATCGCAAATTTATTTTTATTAGTGTCCAAAAATTAAATACCTTCCAAAATGCATTGCATAAATAGCGTCTGCAAATTGCAACAATTTTTTTTTTAAATATGTTTCAAAATGCATGCTTTTATTTCTTGTTAATTTGTTTTTTTTTTATCTTTAAAATGTGTCTTGTTAGTTTTTGCCAACATCATATAGAAAAAAAAAAGTATAAAAATTATAAACAATAAAAAATTTAAAATATATTAAAAAAATAATAAGATTATATATTTGATTACAAAATGTACCATGTCTAAAATGAATAAAAGCATAATAGTTGTAAAAATTATATATTTGCATATTAACCATTAAACAACTAAAATAATAAATATCATGTCTGAAATATTTAAAAGTGTAATAGTTCTAGTAGTTATATCACTGCATATATGCTATTTATTAACCAAAATAACAACTTCAAACACCTTTATGTATCCCACATCTCAACATATGATTTGTCCTACACATCAAATAAAAATAAGTCAAAATTATATAATATATTATCACAGTACAAAAAGTTCTAATAAAATTTCTGCAACATCTCTTTATAAATAGGATTAAACTTCCTGCAAATTAATTGTAAATATAAGTAATTTTTTTATAATCAATAACAAAATCAGTCATCACAATGCAACAACTTAAGCTTACAATTATTAAACACATAAAAGAAATGACAAATAGAGAATTCAGATCAAAACCACACACACACACACATATATATATATATATATACTTTTTGGTTATAAAAAAGTGCACCTAATTTCATTTTTATATACACATGTATTAATCTTATATATCAAGATAGAAATTGATCCATTTAACTAGTTATCAAGTAAAATTTCACTAGAGACAACAAACATAAGCAAATTGTCATCCATAAGAACAAGTACAAAAATTATTTATTTAATTTCTAATAAAATTAGAAATTGTTCAATTTTTCTATGCTTTCTTTTTTGTCTATGTGTTCATATGCATAATGTTATCTTATAGGTCACACTTCATCTTATTAAAATATAAAAAATATTTAACTTATGGGAATCTATTTCAAATACTTAAAAGAGAGAATTATAATCAAACAATTAAGCATGCAAGGGCAGAGTTGAAATTTAAAAGGAAAATTAAGGAAAAAGTAATAAATTAAGATGCTTAAGAAAAACTTATGTTAATTAAGTGTGTGTGTGTGTATATATATATATATATATATATATATTCTTAGCAACCTACATTTATCACATAGCTAAACAAAAAGTAAGTTAGAGGATGAGGAGATGTTAATGTGTCCAGTGCATGAGACTTTGTACTTTGCAAAAGTAGAGAAAGAATGTTCACTTCACACACACACACACACACACTATATATATATATATATGCCATCCAATTTTTCGATAGTACATTGTTTTAAAATAGCATGACTCGTTTTGATAAGCGTTAGCAAATATATTAAATTAATGATACTATTATAAAAAGAGTCATGCTATTTTAAATACAACGTTGTGTTTTTTGGTAGTGTCTAGAAAAAATGTCCTTATAGCATGTTTTTCTTGTAGTCCGTCAAATTATAAACCGAATCATGCTTATCCATTTTGCTAACATGAACTGTAATGCCCCCTTAACCTGATCCTGTATAAAATCCTAAGCCAGATGATGTTGTAATCATCCAGACAACCTAAACTAGAAAATTTCATTTCTTAACCTAACTTATAAAATTTAGATTTAGGTCATTGTGCTTGAAAATTTAGCAGTATAACAACTATATTGAAACACTATTGAAGGTCACATGTAAAAAGAACTACACTCCTATGAATTACAAGTGAATTGAATAGATGATCATCAAATTTTAACCATTATAATTTTGTTGTCATAATAAAATTTTTTATAATTACACAAACTATTGTTAACTTACATAGAAAGTAAAATTTATCATGAAATACAAGTTTAATATAGGGAGTTGTCATGTGGAAGGACATGCAAGTGAATAAATATTTTAGAAGCGACATATAGATCTGACACATAATCAGTTCAAAGATAATAAGTATCGCGTCAGCATATGCCATGTATCACTAAACCACTCAAGTAACCAATTATTAATTGATACATGCTAACATGATGTTTATTCTCAGTGAATAATGTTTTGGATTCACGTATCACTTTTAAAATATTCTTTTACCTATTTATCCTTTCACATGACAATTCCTAATATTAAATTTGTATTTTTTAGTAAATTTTATTTTATTTAAGTTAATAGCAGTTTACATATATTTTAATTACAAAAAATTTTATTGTAATTATAACGTTATAATAGCCAAAATTTAATTACCATGTACATAATTTACCCCTGTAAATCACAATCCATCTAACTACGTTTCACTCCTCGTAACTCCAAATCAAATCGCCTGTTATCACACGTACTTTCACCATCAACAACCCTAAGAAACTAATAACTTCAATTATCTACAATATCTTTACCGTTTAATCAATACATCCTAGCTCTTTTGTTCGTGATATCAAACATCTTATACAACTCTCTTTGATAATTATAATACATTAAAAAATCTAAGCTCTACACAATCATTTTAAAATATACAATTAATATACTATTTATAATACATATGCGCCATAAATACAAGGTCTTCTGTAAAGGAATCTTCTTCTGATGCAGTGCCCCTCTATATTTTGGTCCTCTCTAAAGAAAAAATCTGCGCATATGAAAATTTCACCGCATTGGGTTATTCACTTAATGGTGCATAAATATTCTTATGTGTAGATGTATGTGTCTATGTGTATATATATACATACCAATTATGTTTATAAAATTTAAGCTTTCACTATGTGTTTAAACCTTTTCATACTCTAAGCATTTCGATATCAACATATAAACATATGAACATTAGCATATTATCTATCTTTAACAAATACTGGAGCTTGTTATAGCATATTTTCTATTTAAACATTAAATTGTGAATATACATATAGTTCTATACGTGTTAATTAAGAAACGTTCTGATTATAGTTATACTGTCTTTGATAAATTCCTAAGCTAGTTCATTTCTTGATTCTTATTTCTATTGAGGATTCCTCATTTCCTTAATATGAAAAGTGAATGATTTTTATCTTAGTCCGTAAATAATTTTCTTCCACAAGTATTAGTTCTTTATGAGTTCCAAATACAAGCAAAGAATTTAATCGTCAATTACTTCCTAAATGGGCATTTAAAATCACTTAAATTACAAGTACATAATTACTTGATTAGGTTCTTCAAGCTTCAAAAGGTGAATAGAACGGTTCCATAAACCTCATCTCTTCGAGTGATATAGCATGTTGAACTACTTGGTTAAATTGGTTCTGTACCTAGGGTTTGTCCAAAATTATATATAATAAATATTTTTGAATTTTTATATTAAATTGAATTGAATTCATCACCGATTTATAATTGAATTAATTCAATAAGCGATCATATCCGATTTTAATAATATATGTTTTACTTTACCACCCAAACTAAATTTAAGTGTAACTTTTAAATGCATGTCCAGATACTCATAAACAAAGTCAGGTGGCGTGTTCGGTAAGCATGCTGATGTGCCAAAAAAAGAAAAACAAATATTATGTGTCAAAAAAAGAAAAACAAATATTAAACCAATAAAAAATTATAACCAGTGTCCATATAAAATAATATATTAATTTTTCAGTTAATCCTCTTTGTTGTCTTCGTCTTCCACAGATTTCAAAGGCTCCACTTTCCGGTTTGTAACACCGCCACTACCAGCATTATAGTCGCTATTACCTTTGTAATAATTGCCGCCATAGCCACCTTCATCAATATGTATAGTTATCAGCATCATAACCACAATCTCAATGTTGGCTTTTGTTCATTATATTTCTAGGATAATTTTAGAGACTGTGAGGTAAAAGATTAATTATAAATCTGGAAAAATGAAAGATTTTTTTCGTTGCTTTACGATGTACTCTGTACAGATTTTTGATTGGCAAAATGTAAGAAGGAGAAGATTTCAGAGCACCAAAATAGAGGAATTTTGTCATTATAATTTCTCACTCCTTGGAATTCCTTAAATTACCTTTAGATTTGATCAAGAACCGCTGATCCCACCTCCAAACAATCCACGCAAGTTTGTTGATATGTTATGGGAGCATTGATCCACATCTAGGTATCATTAATCTTCCTCAAACCGATGCTTTTTCTTTTAGCCAACCTACATTAGCCCCAACGAATCATTGAGTTTACTCAACGTCGCCAAATTGACTCAAATAGCCAGCCATCGCATCTTGAGATTTAACGTCATTGAGTATTACGAACTGAAAAGATACGTTTGCTAGCCCATTAATCAAGACTTGTATAGAGAGCTTAAAGATGGCTTTTGGTCTGTGAAGGGGAGAGAGACACAGAGTTTCTATGGGCTCTCATATTTTCCCCCTTTTATTAATTTGTAAGATCATTAAACGCTCATCCGTGTCAGCATTTATCAGCAAAAAGGTGTTTATAAAATACACTTAAAATAACTTTGGATGATAATTTAAATACTCAAAAATGAGGATACGATATTTTTTTTACAAGTTTAATTGAACCAATTATATATATATATATAATTTTAATTAATTAATTTATTTTTAATAATTATAACATTTGAAATGGATAAAAATTAAAATTTTGATTAATTAAAAAAATAGTTAAATTTTAAATCGTTAAGTTATGAATAACATTTTTTTTATTATTTTAAGCTATATATAGAAAGTTTTTCTTTTTATAATATTTTCTTTAGTTACTTATCTTAATGTGTGTAAATATTATTTTTGTTGATTCTATAAAGATATGAAAGTGTTGTAGTCTAAAAAAAAGTTTTTCCTATGCACGCACGTGCATTAGCTAAATATGTATGTGATAAATTATTTTATAAAATATATAATTAATTTATATACAAAAATCTAAGTAATTTAATTTCACAAAATATAAAATTTAAGAAATTTATGAATCTCAATTTAAAAAAATTATAAAATTCTTTAAATGCATGAAATCTAAATTCATTTTTTCTTTACTTATTTATTTTAATACCTATACATATATAAAAAGTTATTTTTGTTAATTATATTTAATATGAGGATATTATGGTCTAAAATAATTCTTCCCTTGCTTCTTATTTATATACACATGCACATATATTAATTAACTAATTGTGCATGTATAATACATGTACTTATTTTTTAAAAATTTTTAGCTAGTTATAAGAATTAAAATTAATATTAGCATCGGCTCAAAAGGTTACAATAATTATTTTGATGATAACCAAAATTTAAATTATTTTTAGATGTCTATTTGCATGCTAAATTATTTCAACTCTTATTCTTGTTCCAAGTAAAAGATTTTAGTATATTAAAATAGCATGGAGAAAAGAAAATTCAAGTGAAGAATTTATTTGAAAAAATTCTAAGAAATTTGAAGATATTAGGAAATATTTCTATAAAATTAAATTTGAGAAACACACACTCACTCATGCATAAAATATTTCAAAAATTGCATTAAAAAGGTTTTTATAAAAAGTTTAAGATAATAATAATTTTCTAGAAAAGTTGGTTAGAGACAATCTATAATTGACTCTAGATTAGCTGCCTAGATCAAGTGTTTTTGATCTAGATAGTGTTCTAATAATATTTCTATACAGTTGATCTAGATAATCAGATTCACTAAAAGACGAAATAATGGTCACTTTTTAAAAGTATCTTTCTATCTTTAAATGACTATTTTCTATTCTCAACATCCATAAATATTTCAAAACTATATATTTGACTTATTTTTCACTTAGGAACAAGTTGGACAAGTATTGGAAAATATTCATCTTTAAAGAGATCTTGCTCTAAACATATTTCTATACTTCAATACATTATCATTTTATCTTTACACATTCTTCCTTAAGTTTAATTATAGTTGTTGCTGTAACTTTTCTTTGTGAGGAAAAATTTTTTTGTAAAATATTTTTATCTTGGGTTTTAAGGATGCTAGATCCTTGAGAAAATAGCAAGTGTTTTGGCAACTTTTTACTTTGGAGAAAAGTTGTGGGTAGCTTTGGTTTAAGCTTGTAAGTGGCATTAACTCCTGCTAGTAAAAAGAGTTGAGTAAAGAGAAAATCTCGAGTGTGTTATCTTGAGCAGTAGACGTAAGTTTAGGATAGCCGAACTACTATAAAATCCTTGTGCAAGCTATTCTTCTCTACTCTATTTTGATTGCATTTCTATTTTCACAACTTTATTTTATAAAGTTTGAAAGATCTTCAGAATTAGTTTTATGATAGAAATGTTTTTGGATTAAAGTTATGTTCTCCAAACTTTCAAGAGAAGTTTTAACAATTCTGCATTTTTATACTTTATCTAGAAAACTATTTTTTCTGATCTATAAAAAAATCTAATATATCCAGAAAACTGTTTTTCTAATCTATACAGAAATATGCTCTATCCAAAAAACTATTTTTTTTTATCTATGCAGTAATCTATTTTATCTAGAAAATTATTTTTTAAATTGTCTAGAAAAATAATTAGAGCAAAAATATTTTTAAACACTCAATTCATCCTTATTTTGAGTGTGTTTGGGACTAAAAATTGGTATCAGAGCAGTTTTTTTTTAAAAGACTTAACATCTTTGAGAGATCCTTTAATCTATGGAATCTTATTCTAAAACTAATTTTCCTATTTGTACTCCTTTTCATAAAGGTCAAAGTGTACATAGACCACCTATGTTCTGTGGTCAAAATTTTTCTTATTGGAAAGTTGTCTTGAATAACTTTATTGATGCACAAAACATGGATTGCTGAGATATCATTGAGAACAACTACATTATTCCAATAAAAGTAATTGACAGAATGCTTGTTCCAAAACCAAGAAAAGAAATTTCTAATAAAGAAAATTTTACTGCTCAGAAAAATGCTAAAGCTATGAGTATTATTTTTTGTTCTCTATATGTGAATGAATTCAATCGAGTTTCTAGTTGTGAAACAACCAAAGGAATTTGGAACAAACTTATTGCTACTTATGAAGACTTAAGTGAAAGCTCAATTGAGTTAGAAAATGAATTAGAAAATATTGGTTTGATGGCAGTGTCAGACCATGAAGTTCAAAACATTACTGTAGAACAATCTAGAACAAAATATGAAATAGAAAAACTTGAGGTTAGTAGCTTTGACTCTGATTCTAATAATTTTGATAACTATAAAAACATGTTTCAATGCTTTGAAGAAATTTATGATAGATATATTAATATTAAAAAAAAACATACATCACTTGAAAAATATCACAATATATTAAAAGAGGAGTATGAAAAATTAAAAAAGTTATATGATGATAAGGATAAAGAGATTTGTGTGCTAAGAGATTAAGTTAAATCCAAACATTATAAAGAAAAAATTAAGGTAGTAGATCCAGATCTAACTATAGAAATACATCTAAAAGAATGAATAGAAAATAGAAATTTGCATCCAGAAAACATGTGCATCAAAACATTCATGTTTCTTCTAGTACTTCTTCTGCTATATACTTCTATTGTTGTAGAAAAGGAATGTGTCCAAAGTCTGTCACTATAAGAAAAAAGTTAATTCTAAAAAGTTAGTTTGGGTTGAGAAACACTCACCTGATAACTCTAAAGGAAATAAACCTATACCTTCCATTGATCTAAAAGTAAAATCATCTCCTATTGGTCTAGAAGTGGCTGAGTATTCTAAAGCTACTAACAACAAAGGACCCAATAAAAGTTGGGAACTTAAATTTGCTTGATCTATATGCAAGTATGTCTAAGGAGTAGTGAATCTAACAAATGGTACATAAATAAGTGGCTACTCTAGACACATGGCTTGGGATAAGTCAAAGTTCTATAATAGATCGTAAAAATGTTTAGTTTGGAGATGAATGCATATATAATTTATACTAAGAGAAAATTAATTATATCAATATATTAATGTTTAATTTGATCTACAACTAATGTTTACACTAGAGAAAGGTGTTTTTTTTTTTACTGATGAAACAGGTCTAGAAGAAAGCCAAAAGGAAGATAATGAAAATCCAAAAGAAAAAGGAAAGCCAAGCTGATCTAGACCAATAATTAGATCACTATCCAGATTAAGACTTTAGAATAGAATGTTAATCAGATCAATCTATAGATCAACATCCAAAATTGCCAAAGGATTGAAAATTTCACAAATATCATTCTAAAGAAGATTTATTGACTGATCGTCCTACAAAGATGATGACTAGAAGAACATTGAGAAAATATTATGGTAATGTAGTTCTTGTCTCTCAACTAGAACTTAAAAATTGCTTTACAATGGGTCTGTTAAAAATTAAATGAACAAGATAATATAATTAGAAATAAACCTACACTTATGGCTCAAGGCTAGAATAAAAAAAAGACAGATTTTTTTGAAACATTTGCACCTGTTACACATTTAGAAGCTATTATAATCTTATGTGCATTTGCTTGTTTAAAAGATTTTAAGTTATATCAAATAGATGTGAAAAAGTGCTTTTCTAAATAGTTTTCTAAAGGAAGACTTGTATGTAGAACAACCTCTATTTTTGAAAGTCTAGAAAATCCAAATCATGTTTTCAAACTCTATAAAGCCTTGTATGATCTAAAGCATGAAATTAGATATTATATCTAATATTACTAACATGTTTTTAAGCAAGAAATTTGAACAATTAGAGAAAAAGGAATTTGAAATGAGTATGATGAGTAAACTCACTTTCTTCCTTGAATTACAAATGAAGCAATGCAAAGATAGAACATTCATAAATGAAGTGAAGTATACCAAGGAGTCATTCAAGAAGCAAAATCGTTAAGTACTCTAAATACGCCCTATTAAAGGTTGAAAATGAGGTAATCTTATACTTGGATTATTTTTTGATACATTTTCTATACGTATGTTCTAATTTGATTTGTCTAGATTAACATGTTAGAAATGCATCTAGATTAACACATTAGATATGTATTTAGAACAACACGATAGAAAAGTATACATATTAGAAATGTTGTTATCTGGATTATGCCTAAATCAACGTGATGTCTAAATCAATGTGTTTCTAATGTATTTAATTTGGATAGATCAGTCTGTTTTTGATATGTCTAGAAACATGTCTAGAAATGATTGTACATCTTCTGTTGTCCTTGTTCACATGATTTTATGACATGTTGATTACTTTTAAGTGGTCCAATGAGAAGTTGGCATGTTGATTATTTATATTTCCAAAGTTCAGTTTTACATTTCTCAATGGTTGCTTTTTATTCTTTCAAAATTTGCTTTCTCAAAAAGTAAACTTTTTATATTCTCAAAGTTACTTTTTTATTTTTTAAAGTTTACTTTTTAAACTTCCAATGCCATCCTTTTTCAAAAGTTTATTTGTTTACTCTTTAAGATCTCTTTTAGACTTTTAAGACCATTTTTTTTAAATTTCAAAATTTACAATGTGTAGTTTTTAAAATTATATTCCTACCTATTGAACTTTCAATATTTCTTTTCAATATTTGTTTTAGTCGTTTGTCATTTCACTGAATTAAAATTGACTTTTAAAATTTTTATATCACTCTCAGTTTTTCAAAATTTTTCCACTATTCAAAATCTGAACAACATATTAGAATTTTATCATTTTTTGAAAATTATTTTTTTGTCCCTCTCCATCTTCTTACATCACTTACTCTATCTGCTCTCACCTTTTCCTCATCTCTCTTCATATCTCTATCTCATTCTTTTTCTTTACTCAAACAAGAAATCCCATTCTTTAACTCTATCTCCATTTCTCACCTCTATCCATCTTTGCCAAACATTATCTCCTTTCTTTATTTTAAACTACCCTTTTTATTTCTCTCCTAAAACTCGTTTCTTCCTTCTTTTCCCCCACTTC
>CANXYI010049580.1:0-12171 GCA_948208565.1 Hura crepitans
TATATATATATATATATATATATATATATATGCCTTTTTACATACATTATGTATAAATTAAAGTATGCCTTAAATGCAATATTTAGATTGATTACACATACCTATCATGCTCGTAAAACCCTTTGAGGCTTGACTAAACCTTCACTTTGCCCTTATCACATCCCCGCTCTATTTTGGTAATTGCCTGTTATAAATTCAATTTTATAAAAATTGTATAAAATCATATGATATCCAAAAAATACAAAATGAGCAAAGTTTTTAACTCTTGGACACCTACAGATTCAGGGAAAAATATTGGATTTGAAAACTTCTTACTCGATTAAAAAACTGACATTATTAATCCAACCCGAATTTTAGTGATTTACCTTCGATTTCCCTAAAAAAAAATACTTAATTTTGCATATAAAGGCCTTAGAAAAATAGTATCTTGATTGGATGTAAGAATTTAAGGCTAAAATGGATGATTGAATTAAAGAAAATAGAGAAAAACTCTCTTTTGAAGCTGTTGAGTAAAGTGAGAATTAGAAGAGGGAGAGAATTTTGAACTTTGACTAGAAGTCAAAATTTTTGAACCTAATTATAGTTTTGGAAATTTTCATTTTTAATGCATTCATAATTTTTTCTCTCCAATTTTAACTCTTTTTTTTCTCTCATTCCACTTCTTAAAATTAATTTAATTATGTGCCCACATGCTCTTAAAATTAGAGCTCAAAAAACGAGAAAAATCGAATCAAAATTCCATTTTTATGCATCTCGATATTAAAAAAATACTTTTCGACCCCTAAAAATTTTGATTCTAACACCATTAAACTTGTTAGAATTTTTGAGTATCAGGTTGTACAATTTTTAGAATTTTTTGAGTAACTTTGAAAGTTATTTACAGTTTAATTTTGCCTTGGTAACTATTCATAAGACATTGCTATAAAAATTTCTTAGCATTTTTAACTAATCAAATGAATTTCAATTGATTTCAAACTTTGCCCAAAATTATTTTATGATGAATACTTTCATCTAGTAACATCAATGCACCCCGAGACTCGAGAACACTATTCATCCTGAGAAAGTACTATTCATAAAAATTGAGATTTTTAGGTCGTTACATAAAAGTGTCACCTTAGAAGGAAGTACTGAGATTTGGTAAGAAGGGCAAGCTGAGTATAAGATTCATTAGTCCATACGAGATAATAAAATATGTGGGATTAGTGACATATCAATTAGCATTGCCACTAGTGTTGCAACAAATTCATGATGTTTTTCATGTTTTTATGCTAAGGTGATATAGATCACATCCTTCTCATATGATAGTAGTAGAAGAGGTGGAAGGTTAGCCTGATCTTTCATATGAAGAAGTGCGAGTGCATATTTTAGTGCATGAAGTGAAAGAGTTAAGTAATAAAATAGTGCCATTAGTAAAGGTGTTATGTAGACACCACAATTTACAAAAAGGGACTTAGGAAATGAGCAACAAATAAAAGTGCAGTATCTGTATCTTTTTGAACTAAGTAAATTTCAAGAATGAAATTTCTTAGAATGGGAAAATCTGTCAACCTGGCTTTATAAATAGTATTTCTCAGGTTATGTATTGTGTTATTAAGTAGCGGGCCCCACTAAGTTGATCTGGATAGGGGTGTACTGGACATGAAACTTTAAAGGGCAAAATGAGGCCCAAAATAAAAGAATTAAAAATTTTGACAAAACTAGAAAATTCTTTTACACTGAGATCTATTGGAATATGGCCTTAGTTTGGGCTATGATATAAAAAGGTCAAGATGTACTCGAACTAACCCAAAAATATCATACCTTTAAGGTTAAAAATTCCAATGATCCAATGGTAAATGAATTATAATTTTCTGACATTAATAAGTATTTTAATTGAATTTTGTATTTATGTGATAGAAAAATTAAGCGTATTTCCTTTGTCTTTTTGGTAAGAGCTTTGAGAAGGCCTTTAATTTTGAAATTCTCTAATTTTTGGTGTCTTAAGAAGTACTTTTGGTGATAAAAAAAATTTAAGAATAATTTTTCAAAGATTAAAAGAAAAACAAGGAAAAATATGGACTGTTGGATAAAATTTGATTAAATTATGATCGATTGAGTTAATAAAATATAAAATGGGTTTATGTGTGCATGTTACACCAAATCAAGACATTCATCTTTAACCTCCTAAGGGTGTGGTCGATGCCATCCACCATTAACATACATCCCCCATTTTTGCTTCAGTTACACCAAATATTGCCTCGAAACCCTTGAATATTAAACCCAAAATGCTCCTTGTCACATCTAGTTTCTTATTCTCTTGATTCTTTCTTAAGAAAAGCTATATTTTGAGTGAAAAGAGAAGGAATTCAGTTAGGGTTTTGAAAGATTAAAAGCTAAGGTAAGAATATTTTTAAGGTTCTATTATTTTTCTATGATATTATGGGTGCCTAAAAATATGGTACATATGTTATTTTTGGTTTTTGATTCGTGTATAATTTTCTGTGAATTTTTCAAATTATATATGTAATACCCCCTGCCATTTCTATAGGAAATAGGAAAGGTGTGCTACTTCTCGTGAGGTCACCCATCCTTAGATTTCCCTAGGGACCTTACATTTAACTTCTACCCAACTTTGACCTAACCTACCCATTATGCATTTTTTTTACTTAGCCTCTTATTACTGCCTATTTTTGATTGCTAAAACCTCAAATTAGGACTACTAGACATTTACTAATAATCAGGTAGCATAACGGCAACTTGAGTGAAAACCTAAATTTAACCTGTAAGAAAAATACTTCTAACGCTATTTACACCTCACACCTGATCCTTGGACCCCTTTAGTCCTCAAGAATACCATCAGGCATCATCACACACAACGTAGCATACAGGGTTTTAGACCTACCAACACATAAATATAAACATGCATATTAATATTAACAACTAAAACTTTATAGACATATAAAGTCATTATCTCCAGTTTGCAATATACATCCTATAATCTACACTAGTCTACTATACATGAGTGCATAACTATAACAACTAAATGAAAGACAAAAGTACACCCCAGTGACTCAGAAAGCAGTTACACTGTGGTCATTTGAAGTTGGTCATCTCTCAATCTATAGCCTGTGCCTCGGAACAATGACACACTGAGTATAAACTCAGTGGTGGAATATACCAAATATAATATGTCATAAACATGCATACATAAATCATACAACACATAACACATATGCCAATGACCCTATCTTACTAAGCCTAGATCCTTCATTTAGTCAAATCTATACATTAAGTTCATAATTTGGTTCATTATAATTTAGGCCCATAACAGATAGGCAATGCTTTAAGACATTAGATAGTGGGAACTATCATGTGCAGTGGTTTACAATTTAGACCACGGTAGCTACACCTACCTCACTGGATAGTAGGGATCAATCTATAAACCTCTTAATACTATACTAGCAGATAGCAGGGATCAATCCATAGACCTCCTAAGATTTGCAAATGGGATAGTAGGGATTAGTCCTATGGGACCTCCTAATACCCCAAGTCACATCAACAACACCACAGGTGGATAGTAGGGATTAGCCCCGTGGGACCTCTCAAACCCACAGACATTAAACGAGCAGTAGGGACTAGTCCAAGTGGAACTCCTAATACCTAAGAGTGCAGGGTTCATCTCAAACCTCGGTGGCTACACTCGCCACATCCAATAAACAACAGTGGCCCTAGGAAGACCAAACTACCTAGCAGCTGCTAATTCCCTAGTTAACTGGTCAACCTATCCAGTGGGTGTCTAACTGATGGGTCAATTACTAAATGAGACTATTTTTCTTAACATTATTGATTTTTAAGTTCATCATGTCCCTAACTGACATGTCATGCCAAGTTACACACACAATGACACCTTTTTGCCTATCGTTGCAAAGTTACTATACATATGGTCATTTTACAAGATTGGCACTATTTATTTGGTCAATTCTAAAGTTCTTGCCTTTCTAAATCCAACCCATACCAACTCCAATTTTCATCACTTCTTCACATATTCATTCATAAGCCATTTTCACATCATAAAGTACATAATTATGCCATTTTACAAGTCATTTCATACTTATACAATTAAACCACCATTTCTCCACATTTTCATGCCTAAAGTATCACTATTTTTATCCACTCCAAGTTATGGTTCATCCACTCCATATACTTGTTATTTTCTCACCTAATATGCCATATACATGTTCACACATAACATAACACATTACATACCCCAATCGGCTAAGACATGCACATGCATATACATACGAATTTCTTCCCAATTTATCATGGCAAACTTAACATTTTAAAGCCATTAACATTGCTATAACACCAAATTCACATTATTACTATGCATAACACCATGAACATACACTTCCATACAATACAAATGCACCATTTCATAACAAATACATAGATATACTAAATTTTAGTCTATTCCACATACCTAAGGTGTGAAAACACCCTTTTCCACACTACTTGGAGGCTGTAAGCTTGCTCTCCTTCAATGGTATCCTTAGCACCTAAACATACACAATTCATTCGCAGAAAAATTTTCAAAAATTCTTTATAGCTCCAAATTGAAATTTAAAACTGTGGTTACCCTTAGAATACCTTAATCTACCTATACCAAAAAAAAAGGGGTTAAAGGCACTTATTCAAGAAAAGTCATTATTCGCTCAAGTGAGAAATCTCCTAATCTAAGCTCTTTTTCTCAATTTTGTCAGAAGATTTAGAATTTAAGGACTATGGAGGTAAGGATCCATATAAATTTATGGGTTTTGGTGGAGATAAGAGAGAGAAAAATGAAGAAAAAGAATAATGAAGGAGAGAGAAATGGCATCGGCTTTTAAGGGTTTTGAGATGGAAGATGATTAGTTGTCACTTGTGAGCCATGCACATGTGTAACCCCTTATATAGGGGCAGATGGATGGCCTTGATTGTGGCACGTGGTGATCTAACGGCTCATATACACCCTATGCCATTTTAAGCTTTAGAAATTCATAGAAAATTCTTTAGACCTCTAAAAATTCTTATTCTAGTTTTAAAAATCCTCGATTAGTGTCACTAAGGCACATGTAAAATTTCAATTCAAAATTCCATAGTTGACTTTTTGACACTATTCACTTACTAGAATAAAATATTCAGAAAAAATATCAAATGAACTCAGAAAATTAAAATTCCTTCTCTACCATACCTATTGGAAATTGGGAGATTTAGGTTTATGTATGTTAGAGTCCGTCTGGGCACATCTCAGGGTTATCCTAGCACAAACTCATTTTATCTCCTTATACACTAGTTCTTGACCTGAAATGATTTATTAGTTCTGTTAAATTTTTAAATTTATTTGTTTTATCCATTTTCAGGTCCGTTAAAGTTTTATGACTAATACGCCCCTTTTAGGCCTCGTGACGATGCCCCGCCTCGCAAAGAACATCCCCTGAGCCCAGAAGCTATTATTCATAAGACCCTGATTTCTGGGCATTACAATTCATCCCCTCTTAAAAAATTTTGTCCTCAAAATTACTTGTACTAAAAAGGTGAGGATACTATATTTGCATATGCTCCTCTCTTTCCCATGTTGCCTCTGTGGTTTTATGGTGCCTCTATAACACCTTTACCAGGGGAATCGACTTGTTCCTCAGTTGCTTCACTTCCTTTGCTAGAATCTACAATGGTTCCTCTTCATATGTCAAGTCTGGCTAGACTTGTATCTCTTCAGCAGCTATCACGTGCGATGGATCTGATCAGTATTGCCTCAGCATTAATACATGAAAGACATCATGTATCTGCTGTAACTCAAGTGGCAATGCAAGTCTGTATGCTAAGGGACTAACTCTTTTTGTGATCTCATAGGGCCCAATAAACCTTGGACTAAGTTTTCCTTTCAAAAATACCCAATCACTAACCTCATATTCAATGTCTTGTCTTCTTAAGTCTACATATGATTTCTATTGATCTGAGGCAGCTTTCAACCTTTCCTTTATAACCTTGACTTTCTCCTCGGCATCTCTAACCAAATCAGATCCAACAACCTTATCTTCTCCCACTTCACTCTAATAGAGAGGAATCCTGCACCGACGACCATACAAGGCTTCATGTAGTGCCATGCCTAAGTTAGCCTAGTGGCTATTGTTGTACGCAAACTTAACCAATGCCAAATACTAATCCCAATTACCTTTAAACTCTATGGCATAGCTTCTCAACATATCTTCTAACACCTGTATCACTTTCTTTAGTTGTCCATTTGTTTGAGGATAGAATGTTGTATTGTATGTCAATCGAGTACCCAAGGCCTTTTATACCTTCTTCCAAAACCTAAAAGTGAATCTCAGGTCCCAATCTAATATTATAGCTATTGGCACTCCATGTAACTACACTATCTCATCAATGTACAATCTGGCCAGCTTCTCTAAGGAATAGTCCATTTAGACTGGTATGAAGTGGGCTATCTTTGTCAGCCTATCTACAATCACCCATATGAAATCGCACTTGCTCCTAGTCAATGGTAATCCCATGACAAAGTCCATGGTGATCTTCTCCTATTTCCATTCTAGAATTGCTATCAGATGTAGCAATCCAGAAGGAACTTGATGTTTTGCTTTCACCTGTTGACATGTCAAACAATGAGCTACATACTCAGCTACCTCTCACCTCATTCTTGGCCACCAATAATGAGGCTTCAACCTAAGGTACATCTTTGTACTTCCTAGGTGCATAGAATATGGAGCGTCATGAGCTTCCTTCAAGTTTTGCACTCTTAATTGATCTACATTAGGTACATATAGCCTATTCTGGTAGTATAGGCTTCCATCATCACCTAACTCAAAGCCTATAGCTTGCCCCTCTTTAACTTTACTCATAAATTGTACTATTTGAGTATCTCTCAATTGAGCCTCCTTTACCTGCTGCCTAAATTCAGCCTTGACTTATAGTTTAGCTAATACTGCACCTTCTGTTGTGTATTCCACTCTAGCATGCATCAATTTCAAAGTGGCAATAAATTTGCTACTCAGAGCATCTGTAACTATATTCGCCTTTCCTGGATGATAGTCAATTAAGCAGTCATAGTCCTTAATCAACTCCATCTAGCATTGTTGTCTCAAATTTAGCTCCCTCTATATAGGCAAATACTTCAAGCTCTTATGATCAATATAGATGCAACATTTCTCTCCATACAAATAGTGTCTCCACACCTTTAATGCATACACAATTGCAGCTAACTCTAAATCATGTGTGGGATAATTCTTCTTGTGAGGCTTCAATTGCCTGGTGGCATATGTAATCACTTTGCCTTCTTGTATTAATACACAACCTAGCTCATTGTGGGAAGCTTTACTATATATCACAAACTCTTTACCCTACTCTGGCTAAGTAAGGATAGGAGCCTCTATCAGCATCCACTTCAACCTTTCAAAACTAGCTTGGCACTTATCATCCCGGTCAAACTTCATATCTTTTCTTATCAATCATGTCAATAGAGTAGCAATCATTGAAAAGCCTTTCATAAACCTCCTATAGTAACTTGCCAGTCCTAGGAAACTCCATATCTCAATCACATTCCTAGGAGGATTCCACTCTAACACTACTTTAACCTTTCTTGGGTCTAATATGATACCTTTAGCTGAAGCAATATAGCCCAAGAATGCTACTTCTTCCACCTAGAACTCACATTTACTTAACTTGGCATATAACTGCTTTTGTCTCAATGTTTGTAACATAATTCGGAGGTGTTGTTTATGTTCATCTCGGGTTTTGGAATACACCAAGATGTCATCAATGAACACAACTACAAATTGATCCAAGTATGGCTTAAAGATTCTGTTCATTAAATCCATAAAAGCTGCCGGTGCATTAGTGAGCCCAAATGGAATCACTAAGAATTCATAATAGCCATATCAAGTCCTAAAGGCAATCTTAGGAATATCACCCTCTTTAATCTGCAACTGGTGGTACCCTGACCTTAGATCTATCTTGGAAAAGAGACTAGCACCCTATAACTGATCAAAGAGATCTCGATCCTAGGCAATGGGTACGTATTCTTAACTATCACTTTATTTAATTACTTATAATTGATATACAGTTGGAGTGACCTATCCTTCTTCTTCACGAACAATACAGGAGCTTCACAAGGTGAAACATTAGGCTTGATAAAGCTTTTATCTAGCAACTCCTGCAACTACACTTTCAATTCCTTTTACTCTATTGGGGCCATCCCATAAGGTGTAATAGATACTGGGTTCACACTAGGGTATATTTCAATCTCAAAGTCTAACTCCTAATATGGAGGCAATCCTAGCAACTCATCTAGGAACACATCAGGAAAATCAGACACAATAGGTATCTAATCCAAGCTAGGGGTCGGAACACTCATATCTATCACTAAAGTTAAGAAGGCTTCACATCCCTCCTGAATGAGTCTTTTGGCTATTATAGCTGAATTAGCATTGAATAGGGAGTCTTTTTTACCCACAATAGTCACTTTTTACCCATATGTGGTCTGTAAACTCAACCTTTTCTTTTTATAATCAATTTTTACTCTATGCTTTGACAGCCAGTCCATACCCTGTATGATATCAAACTCATGAAAAGGAAGCTTTATCAGATTTACTGGAAAGGTCTGATCATGGATCATCAGAGGACAATGTCTGTAAATTGTGTTCATTGTCACACTTTAACCTATCGGGTTGCTCACTTAAATGTCTAAATCTATGGGTTCTGGCTCAGGCCCTTTATCTTATACTTGTGTGGTGCATATAAATGAATGTGTCGATCCAAGATCTATCAAAAGCTAGTACTAAAACATCAAATAAAAGAAAAGTACTAGCAATGATGTCCGGAGCCTCCACTTCCTCTTGAGCATGAATGGCATACTATTATGCCGGAGCTCTTGCCTCTAATCTACCCCTCTAGCTGGTGCTTAGCTAATTCTTCCTTAGCTATCCCGAGGGTCTACCAACTGTGGCTACTACTGATGTTTGAGTCTGAACAACCTCTACCTATCTCTGAGGGCATTCCCTTTGATAATGGTCCTGAGCCCCATATATGAAGCACTCACCTCGCCTGAACTACCAACACTAGCCCTAGTGCCTCCTCTGGCAACTCTTGCAAGTCAGAGGTGCACTCCTAGTAGTGGACACTAATGCACTCAAGGCTGACTTTGATGGAGGTGGTCAAGGTCTAGGAGGAAAATCGGGACCAGTCCTCTATGACTATTGGCTTGTCTGCCTCTGGGACTGTTGGCTAGGTTAGAAGTCCCTCTATCTCTTGCTCCCACCTAGAGCGTAACTGGTCTAGCCTGCAACAAATAGCCTCTTCCTCTGAAACAATTCCCTCTTCTCTTGCAGCATCTCTTCCATATCATAAGCTGTTGCTACCAACTCAAAAAAGTCTTTGATCTTTAGAGTCGAGATTTGCATCCTCAACTCCACATTGAGGCCCTTCTGGAACCTCTTACATTTCTCCTCATCAGTAGGGAGAAACTTTATTGCATATCTGCTTAGATGAGCAAAATCCTTCACGTACTCAGAGACTGATCTCCTTCCCTACTTTAGGTCAAAGAACTCCTGCCTCTTTTTATCCTTGTAAGAGTTAGGAATATACATATTTCGAAATTCCTTTAGAAAAAACTCCCAAGTTAAGTTAGTTGTTGCCTTCTCTTCCTCAATGTATCCGACCAATGAAAGGCCTCTTCCTGTAGCAAAGAAGTGGAACACTTCAAGCACTTATCCTCAGAGCACTTCAGCTACTTTAAAATCCTGGTGGTCTGCTTTAGCTAGTACTCTGCTCTCACCGTGTCATCCTCCCTTTTATCTAAGAAATCTATGGCTCCCATCTTCTTCACCCTCTTTAAATAAGTCTTCTACAATGCTAGGGGAGGTGGTAAAGGTGGAAGAGGTGCAACAAGACTGGAGTTGGTAGTGGTAGTGCTGCAGTATGTCTCAATAAATCCACTATCTGCTACAGCAAGGCTGATGAGGCCTGAGCCTGAGTCTAGGGCTAAAGTGGCAGCTAGTGAGTAGCATCACTAGGCTCTAGGGTGGCTACACTCACCTCTGGTCCATGTAAAGTAGTTGGGACATGACTAACCACCTCTTCCCCTCGCTCTGGTGGGGTCTGCTCACTCATCGTGTCAAACTGTACCAAAAATAATTATTAGCTTCAGATAGTGTAGCTTGACCCAAAACAAAACCCCAGACTTATACATTTATGTATAGGACACCTAGGAATGCCTAAACCTACTCTGATACAACTAAATGTAATACCTCCTACCCATTTCTATAGGAAACAGGCAAAGTGTGCTACTTCTCGTGAGGTTACCCATCTTTGGATTTCCTTAGGAACCTTTCATTTAACTTTGACCAACTTTGACCTAACCTACCCATTATGCATTTCTGTCTTCTTAGCCTCTTATTACTGCCTATTTTAGACTGTTGAAACCTTAAATTAGGACTATTGGACGTTTGTCGATAATCAGGCAGCATAACGGCTACCCAAGTGAAAACCTAAATTTAACTTGTAAGAAAAACACTTCTAAGGCCATTTACACCTCACACCTCATCCTTGGACCCTTCTGGTCCTCCAAAATACCATCAGGCATCATCACACACAACATAGCATATAGGGTCTTAGACCCACCAACACACAGATATAAACATGTATATTACTATTAACAACCAAAACTTTATAGACATATAAAATCATTATCTCTAGTTTGCAATATATATCCCACAACCCACATTAGTCTACTATACATGAATGTATAACTATAATAACCAAAAGAAAGACAAAAGTATACCCCAGTGACTTAGAAAGCAACTACATTATGGTTATTTGAAGTTGGTTGTCTTTCAATCTGCAGCCTGCACATCAAAATACTGACACGCTAAGTATAAACTCAGTGGTGAACCCAAATAATATGTCATAAACATGTATATGTGAATCATGCAACACATAACACATATGCCAATGACCCTATCTTATTAAGTCTAGTTCCTTCATTTAGTCAAATCTATATATTAAGTTCATAATCCGTTTAATTATAATTTGGGCCCATAACAAAAAGACAATGCTTTAAGAAAATGGATAACGGGAATAATCTTATGCAGTGGTCTATATTTTAGACCTCGGTAGCTGCACCTACCTTGCCCAATAGTTAGGAATAGTTTATAGACCTCCTAATATTGGACTGGTAGATAATAGGGATTAGTCCACAGACCTCCTAATATCTATAAATGGGATAATAAGGATCAGCCTCATAGGACCTCCTAATGCCCCAAGTCACATCAATAACTCCACATGTGGATAGCAGGGATCAGCCCTATGGGACCTCTCAAAACCCAAAAACATCAAATAGGCAGTAAAGATCAGTCTAGGTAGACCTTCCAATACCTAAGAGTGCAAGGTTCATCTCAAAACCTTGGTGGCTACACCCGCCATATCTAACAAACAATAGTGGCCCCAAGAGGACCAAACTGCCTTGCAGCTGCTAATTCCCTAGTTGACCGGTCAACCCATCTAGTGGGTGTCCAACTAATGGGCCAATTACTAAATGAGACTATTTTTCTTAACATTATTGATTTTTAAGTTCATCATGTCCTTAAGTGACATGCCATGCCAAGTTTCACACACAATGACACCTTTTGGCCTATCGTCACAAAATTACTATTCATATGGTCATTTTATGAGACTAGCACTATTCATTTGGTCAATTCTAAAGTTCATGCCTTTCTAAATCTAACCCATACCAACTCCAATTTTCATCATTCCTTCATATATTCATTCATAAACCATATTCACACCATAAAGTACACAATCATGCCATTTTACAAGTTATTTCATACTTATATAATTAAACTACCATTTCTCCACAATTTCATAACCAACATATCACTATTCTTATCCATTCCAAGTTATGGCTTATCCAGTCTATATACTTGTCATTTTCTCACCTAATATGCCATATATATGTTCACACATAAGATAACACATTACATACCCTATTCGGCCAAGACATGAACATGAACATACATATGAATTCATGCATAACATAACACATTACATACCCCATTCGGCCAAGACATGCACGTGCACATACACAAGAATTTCTTCCCAATCTATCATGCCAAACCCAATATTTTAAGGCCATTAACATTACTA
>CANXYI010049642.1:0-17098 GCA_948208565.1 Hura crepitans
ATTAATAAGGCAATGATAGTCCTTAATCAATTCCATCCATCTTTTTTTCCTCAAGTTTAACTCTTTCTGTGTCGATGGATACTTCAGACTCTGGTGATCAGTGAAGACATAACACTTTTCCCTATGAAGATAAGGCCTCCATATCTTTAAAGCAAACACAATAGCTGCAAGCTCCAAATCATCTGTCGAATATTTTTTCTCATGAGGTTTTAATTATCGTGAGGCATAAGCAATAACTTTTCAATCCTACATGAGTACACATCCCAACCTATTCATTGAGTCATCACTGTATATGGTGAACTCTTTTTTTAACATTGGTTGAACTAGAATTGGAGCCTCTATTAACAAACTCTTGAGTTTATCAAAACTCTCTTGACATTTACTATCCCACTTAAACCTCACATCCTTCCTCAAAAGATATGTGATTTATTAGTTTCAAAATGATTTATTTGTTCTATCCTCGTACAATCACAATTTTTTATCACTATTCACTAGTTCTTAACCTGAAATTATTTATTGGTTTTGATAAATTGTTAAATTCTTTCATTTTGTCCATTTTGTAGCCTATTAAAGTTTGATGACCAATACACCCCTTTTTAGCCTTATAAAGGTGCCTCAACCCATTGGAAACACTATTTATGCTAAAGAGGTACTTTTCATAGAACTTAGATATACAGGTATTACAATTCTTCATCTTTTAAGAAATTTCATCCTCAAAATTACCTATTGTCAAAAGATATGGATATTGTGCCTTCATCTATTCTTCACTCTCCCAGGTAGTTTCTATTATATTATGGTGTCTCCATAACACCTTTACTAGAGGAATTAACTTGTTTCATAGCTGCCTTACTTCTTTAGCTAGAATATGCACTGGTACCTCTTCATATGTTAAGTTCAGCTATACTTGTATCTCTTCAGTAGCTATCACTTATGAAGGATCCGATCGATATTGCCTTAACATTAATACATGAAATACATCATGGATCTACTGTAGCTCAGGAGGTAGTGCCAATATATATGCCAACCACATGTTTTATTATCTTGTAGGGCCCAATGAACCTGGGATTGAGTTTCCCCTTTTTACCAAATCTAAGCATCTTCTTCCATGGTGACACTTTCAAAAATACTTGATCACTAACTTCCTCCTTAATGTCCCACCATTTTAAATCAGCATACGACTTCTGTTGGTCTGAGGTGGTTTTCATTCTATCTCTTATAATTTTAACCTTTTTTTTCTATGTCTCTGACCAAGTCGGATCCTACAACCTTACTTTCTCCCATTTCACTCCAATAAAGGGGAGTTCTTCACCTTCTACCATATAATGCTTCATAAGGTGCCATTCCTATGCTAGCTTGATGGCTATTATTGTATGCAAACTTAGCTAATGATAGGTATTAATCCTAATTGCCTTTCCATAAGGTGCCATTCCTAAGTTAGCTTGATGGCATAGCTACACAACATATATTCCAACACTTGAATCACCCGTTATGACTATCCATCCATCTAAGGATGAAATGCTATGCTATATGTCAATCGAGTACCCAATACCTCCTACAACTTCTTCCAAAATCTAGAAGTGAACCTTAGGTCTTAATATGAGATAATAGCTACTAGTACTTCATGTAACCATACAATCTTATCAATGTAAAGTTGAGCTAGCTTTTTTAAGGAATAACCCATTGTCATCGGGATGAAATGAGCTATCTTTGTCAATCTATCCACTATGACACATACAACATCACATTTGCTTCTGGTCAGTGGCAACCTCATTATGAAGTCCATAATGATATTTTCCTATTTCCATTCTAGGATTGCTATTGGGTGTAACAATCTAAAAGGGACCTAGTGTTTAACTTTCACCTACTGGCAAGTTAAGCACCGGGCCACATATTCTGCTACCTCTCACTTTATTCTAGCCACCAATAATGGGGTTTCAAATTAAGATACATCTTTGTGCTTCTTAGGTGCATAAAGTATGGAGCTTCATGAGGTTCTTTCAAGATCTGCACTCTCAACCTATCCATTTTTGACATACACAGCCGACTTTGATAGTACAAGCTCCCATCATCACCTAATTCAAATCCTATAGTCTTCCCCTCTTTACCTTTACTTATGGTTTGCACCATCTGCTCATCTCTTAATTGGGCCTCTTTTATCTACTACTTGAAATTAGGTTTAATCTATATATCAGCTAAAATGGCATCTTTTATTGTATACTCAACTCTAGCATGCATAAGCTTTAGGGTGGCAATGAGCTTCCTGCTTAAAGCATCTATAACCACGTTCACCTTTCCTAGATGGTAGTTGATCAAACAATTAGAATCCTTAATTAACTTCATCCATTGCCATTGTCTGAGATTCAACTCATTATGTATGGGTAGATACTTAAAACTTTTATGGTCAGTGTATATGTAACATCTTTCTCCGTACAAGTAATGTCTCCATACCTTTAATGCAAACACAATGGCAGCCAACTTTAGATCATGTGTGGGATAATCCTTCTCATAAGGCTTTAATTACCTAGAAGCATATGTGATTACCTTGCCTTCTTGCATAAAGACACAACCAAGTCCGTTATGTGAGGCATCACTATATATCACAAACTTTTTCCCCTATTCTAGCTGAGTAAGGATAGGAGCCTCTGTTAACATTCTCTTCAATTTGTCAAAGCCAGCTTAACACTTATCATCCTATTCAAACTTCACATCCTTTCTTATCAATCACATCAATGGAGCTGTAATCATTGAAAAACATTTCATAAACCTTTAATAGTAACCTGCCAATCTTAGGAAACTCTGAATCTCAGTCACATTCCCAGGAGGATTCCATTCTAACACAACTTTAACCTTACTCGAGTTCACTCTGATACCCTCAATTGAGGCAATGTGACTCAAGAAAGCTACTTTCTCTAACCAAAACACGTGTTTGCTCAGTTTAGCATACAATTGCCTCTCCCTCATGGTCTGCAACACAATTATAAGGTGTTGCTCATATTCCTCTTAAGTTCTAGAATATACCAAGATATCATTTATGAACACCATAATAAATTGATCCAAATAAGGCTTGAAGATCCAGTTCGTTAGATCCATAAAGGTTGCCCGAGCGTTAGTGAGCCCAAATGGCATAGCTAAGAACTCATAATGCCTATATCGAGTCCTGAAGGCAGTCTTAGGGATGTCACTCTCCTCAATCCACAATTGGTGATATCCTGACCTCAAATCTATCTTAGAAATGATACTGGTACCTAACAACTAATCAAAGAGATCATTAATCCTAAGCAACGGATATTTATTCTTAACTGTTACTTTATTCAATTGCCTATAAGTGATATACAACTGAAACAACCTGTCTTTCTTTTTCACAAATAATATGGGTGCTCCCTAGGATGAAACACTAGGCCTAATGAAGCCTTTATCCAATAGTTCCTATAACTACACCTTTAACTCCTTCAACTCTGCTGGTGCCATCTTGTATGGTGTAATGGATACTAGGTTTATGCCAGGATATATCTCAATCTTGAAGTCCAATTCCCGATATAGAGGAAACCCTAATAACTCATCTTAGAACACATTAGGGAATATAGACACTATTGGTATCTGATTAAGGCTAGGCGTTGTGGCACTAACATCTACTATAGAAGCTAAGAATGTTTTATATCCCTTTTGAATGAGTTGTTTGGTTATAATGGCTTAAATGACATAATAAGCTTATTTTGCCTATAGTTGTCACCTCTCTTCTGTCTATCATCTGTAAACTCAACCTTTTTCCTCTCATAACTAAATATCACTTTATGTTTTGATAGCCAGTCTATACCTAGTATGATATAAACTCATAAAAGGGAAGTTCAATCAAATTTGCTAGAAAACTCTAATCTTGGATTACCAGAGGATAGTGTCTGTAAATTTTGTTCATCGTCACACTTTACCCAATCGAGTTACTCACTTAAATGTCTAAGTCTATAGACTCTAGATCTAGTCCCCTATCTCATGCTTATGTGGTGTAGATATAAGAATGTGTGGAACTAGGATCAATTAATGCTAACACAAATGCTTCAAATAAAAAGAAGGTACTAGTAATGACATTTAGTGCTTCATCTTTCTCTCAGGCATGGATAGCATACTGCCATGCTAGAGCTCTAGTCTCTGATCTCATCCTCTGGCTAGTATTCGACTGCTCTTATCTCTATTGCCTTGGTCCTTTACTAAGTGCTGCTGTAGCTGATGCTTAAGTCTGTGTAGCCTTTGATTGTCTATAAGGACAATCCCACTAGAAGTGGTCTCTAGCTCTGCATATGAAGCATACTCCCCTTCTGTCCTGCTAGTATTGCCCCTAGTGTCTCCTTTAGCAACTCCTATATTTTGGAGGTGCACTTCTAGCTATGGACACTAGAGCACTTGAGGCCTGTTGTGATGGTCAAGGCCTAGAAGGAAAAGCCTGACCAGATTTCTAAGATGGAGCCTACCTCTAGAACTATTATCTTGACTGCCTCTGAGACTACTGACCATGCTAGAACTCCCTCTATCTCTTGCCCCTTCTTGGAGCTGAACTAGTTTGATCAGTAGTAAAGGGTCTCTTTCTCTAGAATATCTCTCTCTTCTCTTATAACATGTCCTCCATGTCATATGCTGTAACAACCAATTTTGAGAAGTCTCTAATCTTCATGGTAGCAATCTGTATCCTCAGGTTAACATTGAGGCCCTTTTTAAACCTCTTACACTTCTCCTCATTTGTGGGTATGAACTCCACTACATACCTACTCAAACGGGTGAAGTCTTTCTCATATTTTGACACTGATCTCTACCCCTATTTTAGGTCAAGAATTTCTGCCTCCTTTTATCCTTATAGGACTCTAAAATGTATCTCTTTCGAAACTCCTTCAAAAAGTACTCTCATGTAATCTCTGCTGCTACTTTCCTTTTCTTTATGATGTCCCCCCAGTAGAAAGTTTCTTTTTAAAGAAGAGAAGTAGAACACTTCAGACACTCCTCTTTTATGCACTCCAATTGCTCTAAGATTCTTATAGTCTGCTCCAGCCAATACTCCACCCTCGTGGCATCATCCTCCTTTGCACCTAAGAAATCCACTGCTTCTATCTTCTTTACCCTCTCTAGGTAAGTTTTCTATAATGCTAAGGAAGTTAGTGGAGGTGGTATAGGAGCTAGAGCTAGTGGTGGTGGTGGAGTAGCAATGGGTCTCAGCAGATCTACAAGCTATTGCAATAAGGCTGGTGAAGCATGAGCCTGAGGCTGTGGCTGAGGTGGTGGCTGGTGAGCAGCATCACTTGGGTTTAGTGTGGCTGCACTCACCTCTCAACCATAGATAGTGGTAGGATCATGTCTTGCCACCTCTTCCCCTCGCTCTGGTAGGGTCCGTTCACTCATCGTGTATCATTGTATAGAAAAACTTATCAACTTCATGCAGTGTAGCTTTGACCCATATACAAAACCCTAGACTCATGCACTAATGTATAGCATGCCTAGGAATGCCTAAACCCACTCTAATACCACTAAATGTAACACCTCCTACCCATTCATGAAGAAAACAGACAAGGTGTGCTACTTCTTAGAGGTCACCCATCCTTAAATTACCCCAGAGTTTATTCGTTTAACACTTATGACACTTTCACATATAAGGGTGTAACTTGCTTGACTGGTCTCTATAACTGTATATCCTTTTATTACTACCCATTTTATTGTGATAACACTCTAGTTTAAGTCTATTATCTATTTTATAGAAAATTAGGCAGCATAATGGCTACCTGGGTGAAGAACTAAAAATTTTTTCTACATAAAAAGCACTTCTATAACATCACTGACCAAATCCTGAACTCCTGGACCCTTTAAGTCCCTTAAACCATCATCAATATCAAACACACATAGCTATCACAAGGTCTCAGACCCATAATACTCAAACAACAACATATACATGCATACATATATATCCATCAAAACCAGGTTTTTCATAGACAAGTAGTTTAATTATCTAAGGGTTCATAATGTACATACACTACCTATTTCTACCTTAATATACATCAGTGCATTGCTATAACATAACAAAAAGGAGTACAAAAATATACTAAGCAGAAACTCAACAATAGCTATACTGTACTGATGAAGCTGGATTGTTACTCTATCTATCGCCTGGGCATCGAAACACTGACACGCTAAGTATACACTCAGTGGTGGAATTGACACAATAAAGGTATGTCATACATGCAAACACAAGTATGAATGTATATAGATACAAGCATAGATATTATAATCATGTTCATATAGTTTATAAGACTATGTACCATTTATATACCATACCTTGTAATGCCTTATTACACTAGCAATTACCTATATACCATTTCATCAGTTCAGTTAGTTACATCTATGTAGTATCTCAATTGGTATTATTAATATTCAAATAATATTATCATTATTAAGTAAATGCTATTTAAGCCCATAACAGACATACTACACTTTAAGACACCAAATAGTGCAATCTATCCTATGTAGTGGCCTATATTTTAGGCCTCGGTAGCTGCACCTACCTAGTCCGATAATAAGGATCAGTCTGTAGACATCATAATACCAGACTAGCAGATAGTAGGGATTAATCTATAGACCTCCCAATATCTATAAGTGGGATAGCAAGGATCAGCCCCGTGGGAACTCTTAATATCCATAGAAAGCTAGTGGGTAGCAGGGATCAGCCCAAGTACACCTCTTAATACTTGGGTGTGTAGGGTTCAACCTCAAAACCTTAGTGGCTGCACCTGCCATCACATTAACCAATAGTGGCCTCAGAAGGACCAACTTGCCTAGCAGCTGCTAACTCCTTAGTTGACCGGTCAACCTATCTAGTAGGTGTCTAACTGATGGGCCAATACATTATTCCTTATTTACTTATGTCATCAATAATTACCTTTCACTTTATTTTATATCATTAACAATATCAAATTCCATTTTTCATGCAATTACACACGAATTTCTATTTTAGGTCTTTTGTGGTAAAGTTACTATTCATTTGGTCATTTTTAACATTGTGTCTTTTATAGTACAAAGCATCCCAATCTAAAATCCATCATCTCTACATTCATTTCATCTCATAATCACCATTGAACTATTTCTCATTCTTATGCCGACAAATTAGACATATATAATTACCATTTGACTTATAGTTGTTTATGTCCATATTACACCTCCATTTAGGTCACTATTTGCCAAACTTCTATACATCATTTTATTGTTATTCAAATTCCTAGCACAATTTGTACATATTATTTACATGTCAATGTCATGCCTAACATGCCATAAACATAAACATATATGCCATGCCATTTATGTACACCATTCGGCCACACTTAGTGCACATACCTACACTTGGTTTCTATCACTCAATTTATGCATACAAGGTTATTTTTACCCCATTAACATAATCATGCCATTCATTTACCTCAATTACATGCCTAACACTAAGATATGGCAATTCCATACACATGTACACACACACACATTCATGCATAATCATATGACACACCTAGATTGGGTCAATTACACATACCTAAGGTTTTAAAACACCTTTTTCTCCACCACCTAAATCCCTTGAATGGTGCTCTCCTTCAACACCTTCTCTTTGACCTAAACATAAAGAATTTCACCTTAGAAAAATTCCTAAAAATCCTACACAACTCTAAATTGAAATTTAAAACCATAGGATTTATTAGAATACCATAAACTACCTAAAACAAAAATTGAAATTGAAATAAAAACAATTACACTAAAAATAGACACTACTCACCAAGTTTTAATTCCTCCTTTTCTAGCCTCTTTTTTTATTTATGTGAGAGGAATTAGCTTAAAGAGGCTGTGGAGGTCAAGAACCATATGTGAGGTGCAAAAATTAGTGGTTAGAGGAGAGAGAAAATGAAGAAAAATAAAGGAGAGAGAAACTAAGAATGGCATCAAATTTTTGGGGAATTTTAGGGGAGAAGATGATGGCTTACATATGTGACACTCTCACATGTATGGGCACATTTATATGGGAGGCTAGATAGCTCAACTCACGACACGTGGCGATCTAACGGTCCGTTTTCTCTCGATTTTCTTTTGAACTTCAAAAATTCATAGAAATTTCTCTAGACCTCTAAAAATACTCATTTTAGTTTTAAAAATTCTTGATTAGTGCCATTAAGGCCTCGTAAAATTTCATGTCAAAATTCCACTATCAAGTTTAGGTCATTATTTACTTGCTAGAATAAAATATTCAAAAAAATATCAAACAACCTTAAAAAATTAAAATTCCTTCTCCATTATGTAGATTGGAATTTTTGAGGTTCAGGGTATGGTATTTTCAGGTCCATCGGAGCACATCCCGAGGGTTGTCCAGGCATAATCTCATTTTTTTCACTATTCACTAGTTCTTAACTCGAAATGATTTATTAGTTTTGCTAAATTTTTAAATTCTTTCATTTTGTCCATTTTCTAGCCTATCAAAGTTTTATGACCAATACACCCCTTTCTGGCCTTATGAAGGTGCCCAAACCCACCAAAAATACTATTCATGCCAAGGATGTACTATTCATAGAACTTATAAGTATGGGTGTTACAAATACAGTCAGCATAAGAGACAAATATAGACATGTTAAGCAATATAAAGAGATAGGAGAAAAAAAAAGAAGCATGAGTCAAAAATAACTGAACAATTAATTAGTAATAGTCAAATTTTATTATAAATCACCAACATCATCTATAAATACATGTTATAGCTAGAATAAAAGAGTAAAATAAGATACTCTAATAAAAAAAAACATATAACATACACATAACATAAAATGATGTATTAGAATACATTACTGAGTAACTTTTCTTATTGTATTAGCTTATTTGCAAATGTATAGATTATGAATTAGGCCTGGCAAAGCAACTGATCAAGTCCTAACAATGATAGGAGTAATATGCTAGAAATACAAGTAAGAAAAGTTCACCATAAGCATCTTTGTTTGCTGAAGTTTTTTACATATGTAAATGTGTAAATGTTATGATAAATACATGTTTATGAAAAGTAGCTTTAGATTATTAAGTGTAAATAGAAATTTGTAAATGAACATTGTTTCTAATGATTGTCTAAATGCTATAAATGTTATTATAATATGCATATATATGTGTGTTAAAGAATCTAAATGTTATATGTATGTGTAACATAAGTCAAAGGTATATGAATGGAAAAAAAATAATTACACCGAGATAACTTAACAAAGGATAAATTGACGTGATAAAGTAATAGTAACTGAACCAGTAAAGTGGCATCCTATATAAGAACTAATTTATAGGTTGGGTATAGAGACATTACACCTTCTTAGTGACATAAAACTTGACTTTTATTATGCTAATTGAATTGTTTTGAAAGGCTATTGTAAGAACACTCTATACTAATATTTTAAACTATAATTTTACTTGTTTAATTATTGAATTTCATATGATTTTGACATGGAATGGAACTTGAACATGAAGTGTGAAAATATATGTAATGTTTTCAACTATTGAGTACTTTGATTATCTAAAAGCACTTCTAATGCATATCTTAAGCTCTATAAGGTAGTGATATGAATATAGTATATGATGAACTTTGAATACCATCTAAATATGCATGGACCTTATATACATTTCTAATATGTTGATTTATATTGTTATACTCATGTGATTACAAAGGCATGCAATTGTGATTGGCATGCAAGTGATATCAGAGTATTTGAAGGAAGTGCATGATAAGTGATATGCTATGAGCAATCTGAATCTTAAGGCTCCTAAGCTAATGTGACTACATGCGATACATTTCTGAATAGCCTTGACATGGCATAATCCATGAACAAAATGAATTTAATAAGATAAACCATAAACCTATGTATTGTTACACTTGCATTAGTGTTAGGATGATCAACATGCCAATAGGGATTAGTAGTACTACATTTACTTTTTGTCGCCTCTAAGGAAATTATTCTAATGGGTACAATTATGTAAGGTCAGCAATCACTGTATAATAATTCTGTGTGGGTACATCTCATAAGATCATTGATCACTGTATATTCTTTTTACAATGTGGGTACAACCATCGGGTTTATGTGGAGGACATTGTTTAACTATGTGGTGGGCATAAACATGTAAAATCATCAATCACTATACATATATATCTTTGTGTGTATCGCCACTTAAGTCTAGTGGTGACCATACAATGCCTAGTCTATTGTACCTAGTGTATATTGAGCTATTAAGTGATAAATGAATAATAAAGAGAATTATATAAAGTGAATGAACATGTGGTAACCATCGGCCTATACATGTAATTAAAAAACACTAATATAAAAATGATATAAACAATATACATGTATAATAAGATGAAAAGGTTATGCATTCATTATGCCATAACCATACATCACTTTAACCCCTTATACATTTTGTGAGGTAAGTTCATGCATCGTATATGCTAGTATCTCTGACTATTTGAGATATTAGATGCATATGGGATATATGTTGAGATATTGTGAATATGTTCATTTGTATATGCTTTATATGTTATTTAGTGGTAAACATGATTAGTTTATGTAGCACTAAGCTAGTTTTGCTTAGCACATTAGTGTTTTCATGTGTAGGTTAAGCTTTCAAAGTGTAACGAAGGAAGCATTGTAAATGGGGATCAACAGCTACATTTTCATATTCATAGTTCTATTTTGTTAAACATTTGTCAATTATTTTAGTAGTTTATTTCCTTTTTATGAATCTTTCAAAGGGATGTAATTAAAGGATTTTTGGCTTGTTTTGATAGGCCTTATCTTATACTTTATGACAAACAATTTTTGGTTATATCAATTCATATATGTCTCATGTGAATGTTGTGCAAGTGATATAAACATGATAAGTATAAGATGTGCATGTGAATGAGATTTTAGGTCATGTGTGATCATTTTAGTTCTAGTGCTATAGGCATATAATAAGGCACTCCTCCCTTTCGGTGTCTTCAAATGTCAAGAAGAGGGGTGTCACATTTTATGGTATTAGAGCAAAGTTTAGGTGGTTTTGGATAAGAATTGCCTAGTTCAAGTAGTTCTTACCTATGAAACTTGAGTTCATTTTACATGTGTCCACATATGTGTGTGAAAAATGTATGTATGATCCATGACATTACATTGCATGCATAAGTTGTGATCCACTAATGCGAATTGCTCGCAATTGAAAATAGGCAAAATGTCCTATAGCTCACATTAAGCTATGAAGGAAGAGGCTAGGAGCTATACTCCTCTTAGTGTGGGTAATTTAGAGCAACAACTTATGTTTACATCTATACCACTTATACCTCCTACCTAGGGTTAACAAGCTATGCTACTCGAGTTGATCTTGTAACACTCGTGAAACATAGTTTCATGAACAATACTTTCTGAGGCCTGAATAGTGTTCCTTATGGTGTGGGGTACTATATAGAAGCTAGAGAAGGACCATACTAGTCATAAAACTTTGATGAGCTAAAAAATGATGAAAATGAATGAATTAAAAGATTTAACAGAACCAATAATTCATAACAGACCATAAATAAGTGAATAGGGAGATAAAAAGAATTTATGTCGGGATTGGTCCGAGATGTGCTCAGATGGACTCAAAAATATCATAAATTAAAGGTAAAAAATTCTAATGAGTTCATTGGAGAAGAAATTTTATTTTCAAAGGTTGTTTACTATTTAGTTAGAATATTTTATTTACACGAGTGAACAGTGACTCGAGAAAAAGTATAGAATTTTGGCTCAAAATTTTACGAGCTGCTAAATGACATTAAATGATAATTTTTAGTACCAAAACCATAATTTTTAGAGCTCTATAACAAGAGATATTAATTTTTAAAGTTTGATGCAAAAATCAAGTAACACAGGGCACGAAAATTGAGAAAAAGTGGTGGAGGCCCCTGGGCCACTTACATAAAAACCCAATCAAGTGTATTACAACCCATTTACCCCAAAATAAGTCCATCTTCCCTATTTTCTTCACCAAAACTGTAGCCATTTTCCTTTTTTATGTCATTTTCCTTTTTTATGCCATTCATGTTTTTCATCTTTATTCCTCTATAAATCCTTCAATTCTCTACCAAATCAAGCAAATAAATACTCTAAAATTACCTCCACACCCTAGTTAAGCAACCAGAAGTGGAATTTTTTTGTAAAGGATGGCTGGAAAGTGAGAATTTTCAATGGAGTGAATAGTGCCATTTTTCAGTTGTAAGTGAGAGAATTTAATTTAATTTTTTTCGAGTAAACTAGCATGATTCTAAGCTAGAGGGTGAAATTAGAACTCAATTTAGAGTTCAAATGGATTTTATAGGATTTTTTAAGAAATTTTGTTACATAATGTGTAGGAAAAGATAAAAAGAAGGAGAAAGAAGCATAAATTTGGTGATATCACATGGCAAATTCACTTTTTAGGTAACTAAATATATGTTTAAACATAGGCATGAATGTGGCATAAGAATGTGCATGAAATGCTTGTATGGAAATTGTGTATGCTATGTAAAGTGTTATGTAAATTATGGTATAGTTGAATTAGTTGATAAATATTAACATGTAAATGGCTAAGAGGCATGTAATTGGGATTGAATTAATGAGTGTCGCATAAAAACTCTTGATGGCTGAATTGGTATTAATGGTGTCCATATATGTTTAGTGCATTATTATGATATTAAGTGAATAATGTTGTGATAATAATAAGGTATAGATATAAAATGTACACATTAATGGAATAAAATAGTTTGATAAGAAAATTTAAGCTATAAGACCCATTATGGCCAAAATGTGTAACTTGAGGAGTTGAAATTAAAAATGTAATTTATGTATTTAAATAAGTGAATAATGCAAAGAAATTTGCTTAGGGAAAATGAGAATGAAAATATGGTGGAAAAACAATGAGTTATGTACATATAACATAAATGTGTTATATGTGAAAATAAGCATAATAAAATATGTAATGAATAAATAAATCAGAAATAATGGGTATGATTAATGAATGAAGTCAAAAGAGGGAAATCTTAACAAGGAGCCAAGGATGTGCAAATAAGAAGTGATTATGTAAATCACTTAAAAAGAAAACTAAAGAAACGAGTAATGAAAATTTAGGTAGATTTATGAAAAATGACCTTTACCTAAACAAAAAAATAAAAATAGACTAATGGCCTATATAGTTAAACACCCACTGGATTAACCGATCAACTAGGAATAGAGCAGCTGCTAGGTTTGATCAGATAGATCAATACCATTAATTTTTATCACAAGTATACAGCTGCAGCTGTAGTTAAGGTCCATTTTAGTCCACTACATAATATAATAATAAGATGTAGGTGCAACTACAGTAAAGGTTCATAGAACTGCTACACAAAATAAAATAAGATATAGGTACAGCTACAGTTAAGGTCTAAAATGTGGACCACCACACACCCAGGATTCCATTATCTAGTGTTTTAGGTGTGGTCTCTTAGTATGGGCTTGTTAAAGAAAATAATAAACATTTATTTGATAGTGGTCATAAAATATTAAATGGATGCAAAAATATTATATTTGATGTATTATTACAATATTTGATGGTATATGATAATTACATTGCTGTAATTAGTTACTAACTGATATAAATGGCTATTAATCACTGTCATGGCATGTCTGTATGAATAAATGTGTAATGAATACATATGTTTACCTCATATTCACCATTGAGTTTTACTTAACATGTCGGTTTTTTCGATGCACAAGTCGAAGTTAGGACCGTACAAGAAGTCGAGCCTTGGTAGTTGAAGCATCTAAGTCATGGGGTATTTTACTTTTGTTTTAGTCTTTTGATTGTAGAGGAGGTGTACTCATGTATATAAAATAGGGTATGGGGTTGTTTATAGTTTTGTTGTAAATTAATGAATATAAAGTTACAAATGCCAAAGGTAAATTGATGAAATGAAGTGTATGAATGAATGTTGATGAAAACGAGTTTGAGACTGTAAGTTTGAGCATTGCTATCTAATTGTACAATTTTTTTACATGTGTTATGCTAATTGTAATGAGATTTAGAGGGCCAGAGGGTCCAGGAGTTGGGGAATATACGCATGATCGCTTAAAAGTGTTTATTTGTGTAGGAAAATTTTTGAATTTTCACCTGAATAGCTACTATGTTGTCCAATTTTTTGTAAAATCTTTTCGGACAAAACAAATAGATTTTCAAATACATTTTGATTGCTATGACATGTAAATAAAGTAAAAATAGAAAAACTTCAGAGGTAAAGTAAGAAACTAAATAAATTGGTAAAAGTTAAACGAATAGATCTTTAGGGTAATCTGGAGATAGGTGACCTTAGAGAGAGGTTCACACCTTTATCTAGTTTCTCACGAAATTAGGTGAGAGTGTGACAGAGCTAGTAGTTAAGGTAGGCCATAACTCATATGCCATAGCCTCCTAAACCTCCACCGAAACCTAAGAAGAGGAATGTGATAGAAAGATTTTAGAAGACTAAGGCCAAAGATTTTAAATACCTTGGAAAGTGGTAGTTAGAAAAGATAACTATAATATGGGCCACATTGATGAGGAAAGCTTGATTTATACCAAGTCTTTTCTTTAAAAAGAGGCATTCAACTTGTGCAAGTCCTTGACTAGAGGAAAGCCAACTGAGATGATTACCGAGCAATTTTTTCAAGATGTGTTTCAAAAAAGATATATCTTTGACACTTACAAAGATGCCCAATACAAGGAATTCTTAGATCTTAGTAAAAGCCAGATGACTTTTTTTGAGTATGACAAGGAATTTTTTAGGCTGGTCAAGTATGCCAAGGATATGTTCCTTACTGAGGCTACTAAGTGTAAGTGATTTAGGATTGGCTGAACACTTACATCAAATCTAGAGTTACTCTTAATAAAATCAGAGGTTTCTCTCAACTGGTCTCTATGGCTATAGAGTTGGAGGACATCAATGAATAAAACTAGAACAGGAAGATTAAGAGGTTGAAAAAGAGGAGCTAAGGGCAAGGTAATACCTCTTTTGCCACCAACAAGAAACATAAGGGCAGTCTTATATAAGTATCATCTTCTAGGATCCTTGATTTCAATAGAGGCAATCGAGAAGCAATATTAGTGGCTAGTGCTCTAAGGTCAGCTATGATAAGTGCCACTACTCAAACCTATGATTATTGTGGCAAATCACATAGTGGTACCTACCGAAGGGTATTAGGTGTTTACTTTAGATGTGGATCTATAGACCAGAGAATTAAAGATCACCCTCAGCTATAAGCAAGAAGTGAGCAGTTAAGAGAAGCTAGGATAACTCCTATAGTTGGTAGAAGATCTAGAAGGCAATATAACTAGAAAAGTGCACCAAAAATTAATTTTGAGACTATGCAAAAAACCAAAGGCATGTGCTTTACTAGCACTTATGCCATCAAAGCCAGAGAAGATGAAGATGCCTTAAGTGTGATAGTTGGTATATTTTCTATCTTTGTCACTATTGCATATGCATTGGTAGATCTTAGATATACACATTCATATATTTGCACTGTATTGTCATGAAAGTTGAACCTAAAAACTGAACTAACTAAACATGAATTTTAGTCACAATCCTTTGGGCGGCAAAGTTATAATGAATGAAACGTATAAGGACTATCCTCTTAGTCACTATTTTATAGAACTAGCCTTTGGTGATTTTAATATATTCTTCAAAATGGACTGGTTATCTAAGCACAGTGCAATAATGGATTGCAAGCTTGAAAGGATAACTCTTGTGACACTTGATGGGCAAAAAGTTATAATGTGGAGGAAAGATCATATTTTTTTTTTGCCAATGTGATATCTCCAATTACAGTGAAGAGGATGATCAAAAAAGGGTGCCAAGTGAATCTAGCTCATGTAAGGGACTAGGATGCTGTTACCTAAACTTCAAGATATACTCATTAAAAAATAATTTTAGGATATTTTCCCTGACGATCTACCAGATTTTCCATTAGAATAAGATGTTTAGTTTGGCACTAAGTTTGTACCAAGTGTGACGCTAGTGTCTATTGCACCATATAAAATAGGGCCAATAGAGTTGAAGGAGTTAAAATTGTAGTTATAAGAGTTGTTAGAAAAGGGCCACATATGTCCTAGTGTTTCATCGTGGGGTGTACCAGTTTTGTTTATAATGAAGAATGATGGATCTATAAGGCTATGCATTGAATAAAAATAGTTGAACAAGCTTACTATGAAGAATATATACCTTCTCTTTAGGATTAATGATTTGTTTGATCAGCTTAAAGTAGCAAGAGTATTTTCAAAGATAGTCTTGAGATCAAGTTATTAATGATGTGTGCATGACTTCTTTCAAAATAAGATATAGGTATTATGAAATCCTTGTGACACCATTTGGTTTAATCGATTCACTAGTGGCATTTATGGATTTTATGAATCAAGTTTTTCATCCTTATCATAATCGATTTGTAGTAGTGTTCATAGACAATATTTTGGTATATTCCAAAAGCAAGGAAGAGCATGATGAGCATTTGAGATTGGTGTTGTAAAAGTTGAGAGAAGTAGATATATGTCAAATTTAGCAAGTGTGAGTTTTTGCACGATGAAGTTGTATTTCTAGGCTATATTGTTTCTATTGATGGAGTAAGAGTAGATCCTAAGAAGATAGAAGTTGTATTGGAGTGGAAACCACCTAAGAATGCTATAAAGATCATAAGCTTCTTAGGCTTAGGAAGATATTATAAGCAGTTTAACAAAGGGGTTTTCCATCATAGCCTCTCCATTAAACAAGTTGTTATAGAAGAATGTGAAGTTCGAATGGTCTGGTAAGTGTCAGAAGAGTTTTGAGAAGTTTAAGGCTATGTTGATAGAGGCACCAATTCTTATGTAACTAGTATTATGAAAGGATTATGTGATGCCCAATGATACATCTAATAGTGGTTTAGGATATGTACTTATGCAAGAGGTAAAGGCAGTGGCCTATGCATCAAGGAAATTGAAACCTCATTAAAGGAACTACCTTAATCATGATCTTGAGTTGGCTACTATTGTCTTCACCTTAAAGATATAGAGACATTATTAGTATGGTGAGAGATGTTTAATC
>CANXYI010049850.1:0-11360 GCA_948208565.1 Hura crepitans
GCACTTTACTTTCGGGTACATGAAAAGGTGACATAATTGCTTTAAATATAATACATGCTTGCTTGATATGGGATTGATAAATGTTACAATATACAAAGGAAGGCATATTATTAGGGTATGAATAAGATTTGAATTTTTAACCTTTTTAGTACAAAAGATCACAGGTCCTAGTGTAGAGGCCAAGTGGTGACTCCTAAACACTAAACTGCTTTTGTCCCCGATAAAAATACATATTTTCTCTATAGTAAGGAATTGAATTTTATAAAACTTTTTCACCAATAGCCATGTTTAAATCTATTAACATTCTTCTTGCTATTACAGCTCATTATGATTATGAGATATGGAAAATGGATGTGAAGGCAACTATCCTTAGTGAAAACATATGAGAGAAGGTATATATGACACAACCTAAGGGAATCATATCCATAGATAGCAAGAAGGTGTATAAGATTTTGAAGTCCATCTATGGACTAAAGCAAGCATTTAGAAGTTAGAACATGCAATTTGATAAGACAATAAAAGAGTTTAGTTTCTCACAAAATCAAGTGAACCATGTGTTTACAAGAAGGTTAGTGGGAGTGCAGTCATTTTCCTTATATTATATATGGATGACATATTAATCATGGGAAATGATGTCTCTATGTTGTAATCAGTTAAGATTTGGCTATCTAAAAGGTTCTCCATGAGAGACATTGGTGAAGCAAACTATACACTTGGGATTTGAATCTATAGATATAGATCAAAAAGGTTAATTGGCCTTTCATAGTCGACATACATAGATAAGATGTTAAAGAGGTTTAGTATGGATCTCTCAAAGAAAAGATTCAATCTTGTGACTCATGGAAAAATCCTTTCTAAATTTATGTGTCTTAGGACATAAGAGGAGAGAGAATGCATAAGTAAGATCCCATATGCCTCAGCTATAAGATCTATCATGTATGTTATGTTATGTACTAGACTTGATGTAGCATTTGCTCTAAGTGTCACGAGTAGATTCCAATCCAACTATGTAAAGGAACATTGGGTGGATGTCAAGAATATCCTTAAGTATTTGATAAGAATTAAAGATTTATTCTTAGTATATAAAGAAGCGGATTTGCAAGCAAGTGGGTATACAGATGCCAGCTTTCAGTCTGATAAAGATGATTGTAAATCCTAGTTAGGCTTTTTGTATTTGTTTACAAGAGGTGCAATTAATTGGAAGAGTTCCAAAAAGGATACAACTATAGACTCAACAATCGAGGCTGAGTATATTATAGCTTTTGATCTATCTAAAGAAGTAGTATGGATTAAGAAGTTCATCATTAAACTAGAAGTGGTACCAATTATTGATAACCCAATACCTTTGTATTATGACAACAATAAGGCTATTGCATAGGCCAATAAACTGTAATATTATTAACAATCTAAACATGTACTCAGGCATTACCATCTCATTAGAGAGATAGTAGCCAGGCAAAATGTAAAGATTGAAAGAGTCCCTACTGATTAAAATATTGTTAGTCCTCTCACTAAGGCACTATCCTAGAATAGATTTGATCTCTATGTAAATAATATAGGTATTAGATACATAGGAGATTGGCTCTAGTACAAGTGGGAGATTATTAGTAGTATGCCTAAGAGCTTACATGTAATAGGGATATTTTGTGTATATAATAACTTTGGTTTATAATAAAAAGGCATTCTTTATTACTATAATGCTTATGTTAATTCATTTGCTTGATATGATCTTAAACAATATAAAAAAGTTTTCGGTATATTCACAGTGCATAGGAAATTATGAAGTGTTCATAATGTGAAATTCTTATTGCATGCAAATGTGATAATACCTAAATATCCCCGATCAAATTATCAACAAGATGGGATATTGCTAATACAAATAGATCAACACATGTTATACTTTTTGATTGGATCAAGTAGTAGTTCTCACAAGTTGTAAGCATAGAGATGCTTGGAGTTAACATGTGGATGCTTACTTGGGAAGTAAGTACATTGGAGACCACCATGAGATCTTCACATGACTACTTAATTTATGCCAATAAAAGTATCTCATCATATCAATTGTGCAAGTATCCTTAGACTTGAGATCACTATCTTAAATATGTAGTGACATACTTTGACTCCAAAGCTTTTACTTCGAATAAGAAGTATACATAATGAGGTGCTTAGGTATGGCATAACCTATTTAAAGATAGGGTAGTAATCAACAAAGGATTCACCACCTTAGATTATAGTGGTGAGTTTATCTCACTATTCTAATGAGTAATCTTTATTCAAGAATCTTTGGCCAAAGTAAAATGCCAAGTGTAGATGAGATTCACAAAGGGAATTTTTGGAATAAAGGTGAAATTATCAAAAGAATATGTCCAGGGCTTAATTAGACATACTTAGTTAAGTTTTGAGTTGACATAAATCGATACTTTAAATTGGATGGGATAAAAGATGGTAAAAGAAGTTTATTTCACTGTAACTATTTATGGAAGGCTTAAGTCAAACCATTTAACATTTTTAGCACTTAGATAGTCTTAATGTATGGCTAGACATAGCTCCGGACTTATATATAAGTGGATAATTGATTAGGAATCAATTATTGGACCATAAGAACCCAGTTGGATTAGGACTCTTATCCACTGATTACTACCAATGTGCTTCGAAAATCCATAAAGTTACACACCCATAGGAGCAAATTAATAAGGTAAAACTACAAAGTATTTAATAATATGGGATGTCATTAAATAGAAAAATAAAATGAGAAGGCTTATTAGGCTTGGAGCCTAAGAGAAAATTTTAAAACATTAATTAAAATTTTTAAATGACCAAGTCAGAATTAGGCCTTTTAATTAATTAATTAAAATCCCATTTTTTATTCAGTCATTTAGGGTTTAAGGGTTGAAAAATCTAACCTAAGGGTGAATAAAAAGGGTATAAAAACCCTTGTGAAGTCATTTAAAAAAATGAGAGCCACAATGGAGAGAACAATTCTCTATTGTTGTTGCAAATTCACCTTCTTTTGAGCCTTTTCCTTCTTATTTCTTTTTGAATTTTATTTCTTACTAGTACCTAGAAATAAAATTCACTTGTACACCTCTTGGAGAGTTCATATTGAATTTTCTACTGGTGTGGATACCTTGGAGGTGTTCCTAAGGGGATTACTGTGGTTTGTAACAACCTGATGAGATGAAAAGCTGCAAATTGGAATCACATAGAGAATTTATGGTAAATGCTAATTTTGTGATTTTTTTAATTTTTGTTTTTCAATTTTTATTGATATTCCAACCTTTGCTAAGGTCCCTTGGATGTTTAATTTTCATTGCATATGACTCCATGGGAACCAACAATGTAGGTATAACATGCATGAAAACCTTATCCATGTTTACATGCACTTGCATCATTCATATTACCTAAGCACATCATGCATGTATACAGTAGAGTCATCACTAAACTTTTAATTTTACACCTACCATCCATACATCATTAAGATTATCCATCAATTAAACATGCATAGCATTGTAATGCTAGAAACATGCATCAAAGGCCATATAGACTACTAGATCATGTGTTGTAAATCCTTTTCACTCATACCTTAGCATGCATCATATATCATTCGTGCATGCCCATGCATCATATATCATTCGTGCACGCCCATGCATCATAATGTTTGAACCATGCACTATAACATAAATTCTAAAGGAACAAATATCACATATCATGTTAACTATTTGCTTACTCTTCGTTTAGGCTCTTTAAAGGAAAAGACTCATGCCCTTCTCTCTTTCGACATCCTCCACCACTAAAATGGCAACCAGACCTGAGACTAATGGCAAAAATTAGCTTGTGATGAGAGGCATGATAAACAAAGCAATGGCAGCATTAGAATGAAGGATGGTAATATTCATAGAATAAAAGATTTAAGAGAAGTTTGGACTAATGGCCTAATAATGAGGTGTTTAGAGGAATCTAATGGATATGGTGTGGCACCCCTTATCCATTTCATATATTAGACCCAAATAAGGAGCAATACACTACCAATATATGAACTACACTATATAAAAACCATAAAGGAAGTTAAATCCTTTTTTCATATTAAAACATACTTTACATGTTTAATGTGATAAAAAGATGAATTATCAAAAACTATTTTCAAGGTGTACTAATGGGGTCCCTATGTCAAAAGTTCGATAGCATAAAAGTTTATACTGAGACACTATCCCAAATAGTAAATTATCAAAATAAACACTTCTTTAAATTTTTCAACACACTCTAACATTGTTTGGGTCCATATGACCCTCCAAAGCTCAACACAAAGCAACATTCTATAAGCATGCATAAGGAAAAGATATCATACAAGTTATGGAATCTTATGAAAGCTCTTAAAAAAAGAAAAAGAAATGTGAAAAATCTGTTAAATAAGTTTTACAAAACATGATTACCAATTATAGATTAGGCCTAATCCCTCATTTACACGAGTTCTATCTTGATAATTACATCACAAAAAATTATTCAAAAGAAATCAAAATACCCCAAAAGGTAGCTTCTTGATCTCTTATAGTACCAAAGCTTTGACTTTAATTTATAGATTTTACCTATACACCGTAAAAATAGGATGATGCATTAAGCTTTCACTTAGTGGTGTATTCGTCTTAATATATAAATAAATACAGTTATGAGCATACACTTTTTTATTATGATAATCCCATAATAAATTAAAATGACTTAATATACATGGTTACATAAAACATACAAATATGAGAAGAGAGATTCCATAATATACAATCCAAATTAAAAACCACACTATTAACCATGCATATAAGTCACATAACATAACATGCTTAAACCCACATTTAGGCAACATACCATAATTCTTAACCAATTTATATATAATTTTCTTAACATATGATTATAACTAGAAAACAACTATCCATAACTGGATAATAGGATTACTAGGCCTGAAGGCCACATTGATCAATAAATAGTAACTTGGACCCATAGATCTCATCGATCTGAAGATCATAGCATAGACCCATAAGTCTCATCAACATGAAAATCATAATGTGGAACCAAGGGTCTCATCAAACTAAAAATCATAATGTGGACTCGAAGGTCTTATTGCACTCGAAGGTACACTAGCAATTGCTTAAACTCCCTAGTTGATCTGTCAACCTATCCAATCTAGGTTGTCTAATCTTATGGGGCATTATTAACTTATTGATTACAATCTTTTAATTTAATTAACAACACCTTATTTAATTTATGATCATATTCATATCATGGCCATACTTGTGACCTAATAAAACAATCACCATAATTATCACAACTTGACTATATATGACTTAGTGAAAAATTTAATAGATGATTATGCACTCAAAACATTACATGACCATTTCGAACATAACTTGGCATAAACATGGTTTAAGCTATATCATTTGTCTAGCCATATACAAGCATCATCGTAACTTTACATCATACGTTGCATAATTAACACATTATTGGAAATCATTAAATTTACATCATAAGCAATTACCTAACAACTATCATTAATTCAATCATACTTTAGGCTTTACACTAACATAACATATTCCATTCTTAACAACCAACAAGAGATTTCAAATTCACCTATAAGCACACATACACCACAATCCACATATTTATTTTTTTACATATTCAAAATTTCCATTATCAAGCATTTATACATAAAACATCAATTAACTATTCATGCATAACCTCCTTATAAATTTCAGCCCCAATACATTCAAGACCCCAAAAATTTTGTTAATCAATATAACATGCCAATACACACTTAATCTCACACATTCATATATAATATCACTTAGGGTTGTGCAAAAACAAATCGAAATCGAAAATCGAATCAAAATTTTGACAATTTGGTCTATTCAGTTTGGTTTTTTCGGTTCTCGATTTTTTCAATTCGGTTCTATACAGTAATTTTGGTTTAATTGGTTTGGTTCTTGAAGGGTAAAAACTGAAAGAACCAAACCGATCAAACTTATTAAAACGACGTCATTTTTATGTAAAACAGCGTCATTTTTGGGGTTTTATATATAAAAAAATAAAAATATATATAATTTCGATTAATTCGATTTTTTCGATTCGGTTCTATAAAAAATCAATTTTTTTAGTTTGATTCTTATAAAAATTTCAGTTCGGTTCTAAAATTTTTCAAAATTCGATTTTCGATTCTTTCGGTTCGATTCTAAATCGAACCGACCAATTGCACAGGCCTAATATCACTAATTGTCAATAACTACCATAAGCATCACAAAAATGCACCATCAAGTATTAAATGCTCACACACACTTTAAAATTCCATACTAAGATGAATACACATACCAAAATAAATCAATACTATTTTTCGAAACCAGCTCATGCCTTCTCTTTTCCTTTCGAAGCTCGGTTTATGGTTTTGTCTATGAATACAAACAAGCTCAACTTAGAAAAATTGTAATAAATCAAATACTCATCCAAAGATCAATATAACCATATATAAATGTTCTTGGACACCCATAAAATGTAGGAAAAATGTCAGAACTCAAAAATCTTTACCCGATTGAAATATGGTTACTATTCATCAAAGACTCAAAACCACAAAATCCTTCATTTTTCTTCGAATCTCAAGTTAGAATTGGTGATCAAAGGTCTTAGAGGTTGAATTGGTGGCTTTAATTCATGAATTGAGGGATTAATTAGAGGGAGAAGAAGAAGAAAAGGGGGGAATGGAGAGGGAGAAGCCGTCAACTTCTTAATAGAGAAGGGAGGAAGAAGATCACTATTACCACATTGACCAACTAATTAAAATGGTTTGACCCTTTTATATGTGTGTAAAATTAATTAATTTATTTTCTTTCTTCCTCTTTCTTTAATTTTTCTCTTTTTTGTATCTTCTAAATACCTCAAGAAAAATTTCTAAAATCATAAAAATCCATATCCTTTAGGCCTCTAAAATTTTAAGTTCGAAAATCGAGAAAAATCAATGAAAATGTCTTAATAACTTAGCTCGATTACTTGTAAAAATACTTTTCAATATTTAAAAATTCTAAATCCGGTGCTAATAGACTATTTGATATATTTGAGTATCAAATTATATTAGTCCCGAATTATTTTGAGTAAAAATTTAATTATTTTACGGTTTAGCTTTGCCTATGAAACTATTTATAGAACACTGCTGTAAAATTTCTTTTGTATTTTTAACCACCTTAATGACTTCAGATTCACTACAAATTTTTTTCAAAATTCTTTTATAATTAATACTTCCCGTTGGTCTAATTAGTGCGACTCGAATTTCAAAAAATACTATTCATCTCAAGAAGTATTATTCACAAAAATAGGAATTTTCGGGATATTACATATGAACTTAACTAATGGGAGAAACAATGACCAAGAAACCAAGCTAAGAAAGATTCCTCACAAATTTGTATATTTAAAGAAGGCTCTGTTAGCAATATTCAAAGAATTAAGGGAGAGAAACCTAGTTTAAGCTTTAATACTCGATCATCAATCCATACCGCTTCCACCAAATTGTCGCCACGACCAATATTGCACATATCATTAAAGAACTAGCCACCTTACTGATAGCTACAAAGCCCTTCATCAAGCCATGTAAGACATTATAGACCGTGGCATAATACCCAACCCAAAAGAGGGCCCATCACTAAATCATACTCCTATGGCCTAAGGCTATGAATAGAATCAAGATTCTCTCTTCCTAACTTTTAACTTGCCATCTAGACCTAATGATGTCTAGCCATAAAAGCTTACCAATTAAGATACAAAAGACCTTAATAAGGATTATGATAGGAATTCTTTTTTATTAGTTTCTTTTCTACTTTATTCAAATAGTTATTATTTTAATAGAACGTGTTTTGACTCTGCACTAGCATATTTTTTCACATTATTAATTTCACTTTTAAAAAAGGAGAGAGATTCAAGAAAAAGAAGAAAAGAACAAAAATAATCAATTTAATCCACTATCAGTTCATGTTTTTCAAAAGAATGGCTTACCACTATTGCATGTAATTCTGAAGCTTAAGACTTGACCTTTCCTTATAAAGCATGAGGAATATCCATAAATGTGAGATGAGAGATAAAAATAATAAAATTAGGGCAACTAAATCCAAATGAATGCTCCTCTTCAATCTTGAAAACTCATGAGAACCATTCCAAACATTTTATATCTTAAATTCTCTCTTCAGATTCTTTTTTCACTCAAAGGTCTAAGTTAAAGCAGGATCTAAAAATTAAAGCACCAAATTCATTATTCTTTCTTTCTTTCTCTTAATAAAAAAGAAAATAGTTTTAATCTTGAAAACTTATGGGAACCGTTCCAAACATCTTAAACTTTCTTCAAATTCCCTTTTTACTCAAAAGTCCAAGTTCAGTAAGCTCTAAAAAATTAAGACTCTAATAGAATAAAACCCACTAAAAATACTCATTTTAAGCCTCAAATTACTAAGCATTCTCATTTTTGAACTATGTTTTCCCTCATTCACAAAATTTCCTTCATAATATAAAATAATTTTCGCTAGGTCGATCAACTAATAGCATAAGTCTAGGCAAAAGTTAAGGAAACTTGAGAGAAAATATTTAGCTATAAAATCTTTAAACTTGCTAATAATAGGGATATCATCAATGTAGTACTTGAAAAGGTAAAAATGACAACATTCAACATATAAACGAAGCACCGAGATTCAAGATACTGGGGGGCACAAAGCTAGCACCCATAAAAAAGTTAACTATTAATTTGAAAGGGTCCACTAAGCTCTTTACAACGTATGCTTCAAAGCCACAACTCCATGAATTCAACCAACATCTAGCCATATGCAAGTTCAGATCTAATCAATCCAAAACAACATGATGAACTTCAAGCCATGTCAAAACTACAATAACTTTAAGCCATGTCAAAATTGCAATCTCATATCCCATATAATGATTTTTAAGCACAAAAATGTGGATAAGTTGAATAAAAAAATAAAAGGAAAAAAAGCTCGCTAGGTTAAAAACTCGCAAAGAGCAACCTAGGCAAAAATTAGAGCATATCTCGCTAGATTGAAAACCTGCAAAAGGTAGTATAGGCAAAAGTTAAAGGTTAAGAGAAAATATTTAGTTGAAAAATCTTCAAACCATCTAATAACAAAGGTACCATATTGTGTAATCACATACATTTACATGTTATATCATTTGGTCAATATAATCACTCATTATTTATATGTTTAAATTCTTTCCTTAGTGAATTGAAATTTTACCCAATCCTTTAGCCTCTTTATTTACTCACCTAACTTAACCTACTTCTTTACACCTTCGCTTTATTCCTTAATTTACTCATCACCCTAACCTAGCCTACCACTTCACATATTCACTTTCATGAAACCTAAGTTTTTCCTATGTTGAGTTTGAGAAGAGGATGATCTCAATAACAAAACCTTGTATTTGAAATATACACTAGCTTATGCACTCAAACATATAGGCTCCTATACATCCATTTAGAAAAAATAGATTACTCACTCATCATTCTAGGAAAAGATACATTAATCTAAAAACATACATCTACCTGTACACAGATCAATATTTATTCATCATAAATCAATCTAAGGAAAAGACTCATTCATACATTCATCATAGGAAGAGATTCATTCATCATTCATCTAGAAAGAATTAGGAATCAAGCACATGAATCACTAATTTCATCTAAAATGCATTATCCATTCATTAGGCATTCAAACTCATATCTCACCACATTCCTTTATTTAAAGAAAGTTAGGAGCCAACACACCTATCATTCATTCACCAGTATCACTAAATCCATTCAATAGGTGCATAGTTAGTACATACACATTAGTTTATTCACAAAACACATATTCACATCAAATCACTCAATCACCACATTCATTTAATAGAGTAAGCTTATTCACAATACATACATGCATACATACATTTATTCATTCACAAACTTTCATTAAGTAGTAAAATTGATACCATGTTTATTAGTGACCATTCACTTATTAGCTCATTTACAATGCATTGATTTGTTCACATCTACAAATATGGATTCTGACATCAGTTATATAGTTCACACAACTCAGGCACATAAAGGACATGTAACATGAATGTACACATTTAGATAGGATCCATTATCTAGGATAGAGTTATATTCATCATTCATTCATCTAGAAAAGAACTAGTTACAAACATACCCATTAGATAGCTAAACATGTAGGGAAACACATTCATATTAGCTCATGCAATTCACACATGCACATCTCTTTCAAGCATTATTTGCTTAGTTCATACATAAAAAATACCTTAACACATGTATTTAAAGGAAAATTAGGTACGCTCATACATTAGTGTATTCATATAGAGAAAACTAGGTAATAAGTAGCTGCATACACTTATCACTTCCATTTAATTCATTCATTAAATTGTGCATTACACATGTATCTAGATACATTTAAGCCTTTAACTCATGTATTAGTTATGTACTTGCATTACACATTTTATATAAATAGGCACACATAACACATACATGCACGATATTATGTCCTTAACACTAGATACAGTTCGGACCATTTTTTAGACTCATCACCAGATTTGATTCCATCCATATTGTCACATTATTGTTTGGACTCATCATCAGATTCAGTTCAGTCCATATTGTCACAATATTTTTTAGACTCATCACCAAATTCGGTTCGGTCCACATTGTCAGACTATTTTTTGAACTCATAACTAGATTTGGTTTGATCCATTTGCAACTTACAAGTAAGAACTTGTTTAGATTCAACATATATTTGGTCCAAACTAGGGGCTGGCAAATGGAATTTATATTTGATGTAGCTTACTTTCATACTTAATCTTCAAATATCTAGTTTACAAGCAAAGACATATTCAGATTCAACATAACTTTAGTCCAAACTAAGGGCAAATGGCATTCATATTTGGTGTAGCTTTTTTCACACATAATATTTTTTTCTTCAACCTAAAAGTGAATAGGCACCCATATTTGGTGTAGTTCTCTTCAACTTTAATATCTTGATCTCTTTTGAAAGTGAGCAGGCATTCATATTCAATGTAGCTTATCTTCATTTATCTAGATTTTTCAAAGTAAAGTGCTTTCAAATCTATTCACTTCACCCGAGGATGAGCAGGCACCCGTATTCGATGTAATTTATCTTCACAATATCAATCTTTTTCGAAAAGAAGATACAATTCAAATTTGGTTAATTTTTTGCTTTGTTCAGAGGCAAGCATCCATACTCGACGTAGCTTCACGCTAGGTATGTATCACTTTAAGTAAGTATTTGTGACTTAGTTACTTTGATATACGCTATTACTTTTGTAATTTATAG
>CANXYI010049948.1:0-13330 GCA_948208565.1 Hura crepitans
TTATATTTAATCGGACATATATTAAACATGCATTAGCAATAAACATTATGTTGAAATAATTTACATGTCACGCAACATGGATTAATCACATAATAAAACATATACATGTTCTTATACAACATAGAGTAAGCAACAAGCTTAAAGACACGATCATCACATATATCTTCAACATAACTCTACATGGTATAACTTACATATGTATTTTATCACATACGCACAACCTATAAGCACATAAGATATATCCACATGTCATACTTTATATGCATGCCAAGAAAACGAGATCATATGTCAAGTTATATTACTTCATCATTAATCATGATAGTTATTAGTTTAATTAATGCCCATACTATCAAGACAAACTATCCAAGGCTAGATAGCAGATACATAGTATCAAATCTAAAGGCTCATAGTATCATACCCAAAGGCTTACGGTATCATGCTCAAAGGCTTACGGTATCATGCCTAAAGGCTATGCTAGCAGTTGCTAATATCCTAGTTGACTGATCAACCTATCCAAACTAGTTTGTTTAGTGGTATAGGCATAACTAAACTAATAATGTTTCGCCATTTTAGTCATTATTAACAAAGATATCAACTATTACTTATTTTAACATATGCATCATAGGTTCATACTTATTATTGTGTACACATATCACATAGGCCAATAACATATAGCAAAGCCTGTAACTCATATCCATGTCATGTATCATGAAAACAAATTATGTAGCCAACTTAGACTTATATACACACATAGACAAGTAAAGATCTCATTTTTACTTTTACACACACACACACTAACATATGCATTACCATTAATTCATGCCATACTTCAATATAATCATTCATTAGTCACTCAAGTGCATAGCTTGGGTATCACGAATGGACAATTCAAGCATATGGCACATTTTAGGCAAAATCGCTTATCAAGACTCACTATGTGCATTACACGGCTTAACCACATCACGAGGCCAAAGCATATGTTATATCATATCTTTACACTTCATAAGCATGCATTTAGATCATAAAACATGTCCATGCACTCAATTTCTCAATATAGCATGATTTAGCCACTTAGCATATCATACGTGACTTATATAACTACCAAGAAACACATATGAGCACAACACTTATAAGTTATATCTAATCACCATTTATAGCATTCATATATATATATTACAATGCATATATCATGTAGGTTAGGCATTTATCTATCTCATTTACAACATGGTCACATCACGCCAAAAATGGCATTTATCGATATTATGTTTATATAGCATATAACATGTGCATATAGCATTTCACATGTCCAAATGGCATTCAGCCACCCTCAAAGTCACATACATGCACATGAATCTCCACACAACATTAGCTATGCCATTAGTATTTCATAAACTGTGTATGTACTTGTGATGCCTTACGTATAGCATAAATAGACATATATGCACATACACCCTCTTAAGGCCATTCGGCCTTTACATATGCACACACATAGCATGCATTAACCCATACTTGACATAAATTACGCAATTTAACATCCCAACCATTTTTATTGCATTAAATCCTATTAATTGTATTAAAGGAAAATATTACATATTATATCAAATTTACACATAAACATTTTAAACATATTAACGTGGCTACATGTACTTAATGACATCATGTGGTATGCCTGAAGCCATCTCATGCCTTTCCTTTGCCTCAAGAATCATGGATTGATATTTCGCTTATGAGTTCAAATGGTTAAGATTTAGCTAAAATCATATAAAATCACACAAACTCCAAAAAATCAAAATAAGGACATTAAATGACTCTTGCGCATGTAACAAACATGGGAAAAATGTCAAAAATAAAAAATTCTTACCCAAAAAGTACTATTCATGAGAGTTGGGATTTTCGGGTCATTACACTACCTATATGGTGAAAGGTGTTATCTCTACATGGACCATAAGATTTTGAAATACCTCCTCATATAAAAGGAGTTGAACTTAAGGCAGTGACAATGGTTAGAATTGATAAAAGATTACAACTGCTTGATAAATTGCCATCCTAGGAAAACGAATATGGTTGCAGATGCATTGAGCCAAAAATTCATGGCAGCTATGAGAGCAATGAATGTTAGGATGGAATATATAAGAGAAGATGCCATCTTAGCTAAATTATAGATCAAGATAAATTTTAAGCAATTGATAAAGGAGGCATAGGCGAGGGATGAATACCTAGTTCAGACTATGAGTGAAGTCCAAAAGGAGAAGACCATAAAGTTTAAATTATGAGATGATAAATGCTTGTACTATCCTAGCAGATTGTGTGTTCCTAACAAAGATAAGTTAAGAACTCAAATATTGAAGGAGGTACATGAAGCTCCTTACTCCATAATTCTAGGTAATATAAAGATGTACACAGATTTGAAGCCTTATTATTAATGGCTAGGAATAAAGTGCAATGTGGCTAAATACATGGCTAAGTGTTTGACATGCTAGCAAGTCAAAGTTAAACATCAAGTACCTTCTAAATTACTACATCTGATAGTAATACCAAAATGGAAATGGGATAAAGTGACTATGGATTTTGTGATGGGATTGCCGATGACATAGAGTAGATGCGATGTTGTATAGGTAATAGTGGATAAATTAACCAAGACAATTCATTTTATTATGGTCAAGATGGACTATTCCTTAGATAAGCTAGCACGGTTATACATTGATGAGATTGTTAGATTACACAAAGTGCTAGTAGCCATAATTTCTAATAGAGATCCCTAGTTTACTTTTAGATTTTAAAAGAAATTACATGAAGCTCTTAGCACCTAATTAATGTATAGTATATTCTTTCACCGTCAGACAGATAGGTAATCAAAAAGGGTGATACAAGTACTAGAAGACAGGTTACACAGTTGTGCCATAAAGTTTAAGAGAAGTTGGGACCAGTACTTGCCTTTTGCTAAATTCATGTATAACAACAATTATCAAGATAGCTTGGGTATGGCACTATATGAAGCCTTGTATGGAAGACAATGCAAGACTCCTCTTTGCTAGAGTGAAATAGGTAAAGGTAAGATTATAGGGTCAGATTTGATTAGAGATGTAAAAGAGAAGGTGAAGGTGATAAGAGAAAGATTAAAGGCTACCACAGAATACCAGAAATCCAATACTGACCTAAGGTGAAAGGATATTGAGTATAAAGTAGGAGAAAAAGTGATCTTAAGAGTATTGCCATAGAAAAAGGTACCTAGGTTTGGCAAGAAGGGAAAGCTTAGTCCTAGATTCATCGGTGTACATGAGATCACAGAACATGTGGGACTGTTTGCATTTAGGCTAGCTTTACTGCCTGAGTTATCATAGATTCATGATGTGTTCCATGTTTCCATGCTAAGGTAGTATAAACTTATTCCGTCCTATATGATACCAATAGAAGATATTTAAGTACAACTAGATTTAACTTATGAAAAAGAGCCGATGTGAATTCTAGCCAAAGGGGTTAAGCAAATAAGGAACAAGTCCATTCCATTAGTGAAAATGCTATAGAGACATCACAAAGCTGAAGAAGCCACCCAGGAGAGTGAAGAGCAGATGGAAGCTTAATACCCATAGTTGTTCACATCAGGTAATTTCAAGGACAAAATTCCTTAAGAGGGGAAGAATTGTAATGCCCGCATATCGAGGTTTCATAAATAGTACCTTCGAGGCTTAAATAGTGTTTTAAGGAAATCAGGGTACCTTTGTAAGGCCATAAGAACTAGGTACTAGTCATAAAGCTTTGACGGGCTAAAAAATGGTAAAAATGAAATAATTTAAAATTTTAGCAAAACCAATAATTCATTTTAGGCAATAAATAAGTGAATAGTAATATAAAATGGGATTATGCTGGGAATGACCTGAGTTGTGCCCAGATAGACCTAAAATAAGACACCTTAAAGGTCAAAAATTTTAATAAGTTCATTGGTGAATGAATTTTAATTTTCTGAGATTGTTTAATATTTTTTCAAAATTTATTTTTATAAAAGGTGAATAGTACACCTACTTGGCTTCAGAATTTGAGCCTAAAATTTTACATGGCCCTAAATGAGTATAATCAAGGATTTTTGGAACAAAGATGGTTATTTTTATAAGCATAGATGAATTTTTAAAATTATCTAAAGTTTAAGGCAAAATCGGGTTAATTTGGGCCATTATATCGCCACGTGTTATGATTTAACCATGCCACTTACCCATGTATTTGACCTTACACATGTGGGAAGGCCATATGTGCAGAAAAGTCATCCTTAACCTTCATTTCTCCGCACAAAAAATGTTGTCACTATTAAATAAAAATTTTCCACCATTTTCTTCTCTTTTCTACACTAATTCTTGCAAAATTTTTATAGGAATTTACCTTCATGGTCTATAGAACACTATCCAAGTGAGAGAATCCAAAAATAGGCTCTCAAATAGAAGATATAAGTATGAAGTGAATAGTGACTTTTTAGAGTGTAAGTGTTCATTTCTTGGTTTTTATTTTTGGTTTATGTAGCCTTGATAATTCTAAAAAAAAATCGCGTTTAGAGTTTTTGATTTAGAGCTTTGTAGGATTTTATATGGATTTTCTAAGTTTTAGGTTACATATAAAAGTGAGTGAAGAATAAGTGAAGAACCAAGGGTTCTAAGACCATAAAGTGGTGAAGAAAGCTGGAAGTCAACCCTAGGTATGTGGATTTGATACAATTAAAGCATGTCACCATGTGTTTGTATGTGTTCATGCATAAAAATGTGTATGAAAGTGATGATTCATACATATGTGTATGTGGTTTTGATGAAATAAACATGCCATAATGTAAATTAGATGTGAGAATGATGATATAGATGTATTTTGGATGTCAAAAGCATGTGTAAAACCATGATATATATATAGTCATATGTATGTCATACATGTTATGGCATGTACATGTATGTACTATATGTGTACATGATGTACCATGATGTTAATCATGATGTAATATGATGGTAATAACATGTATAACATAAATAGAACATTGCATGTGAAAATATATGTATGATTATGGCATGATACATGGATGCGGTTATGTATGACATTATGGTGAAGATTTGTGTATATCTGGTATAATAAGAAATAGGTAAAGAAAAATGTATACTAAGTGTGAAATAAAGGTTATTACATGGCATATAATGAAGTACATGAAATTTGAGCATTATGTAATTTATTTAGTATGAAAGATTTATGGGAAAATAATGTAAAAATATGGTGATAGAAATGTCACATGGTGGGAGATATAATGGCATGAAGCCATGAGAAAAATGAGAAATGACCAAATGAATAGTGAAAGATGGCCAAATGAATAATAACATTTTCGTATAATGACCTATAATTGTCTAGTGAAAAAAGTGACCAATAACTATCCAGTGAAAATTGAGTAGATGAAATTTAGTGATATTTGTGTCTTAATAGCATAGAAATAAATAGAATAAATGAATAGTAAATAAATAAAAATAATTAATAGACAGTTGGCCCATTAGTTAGATACCCACTAAATAGGTTAATCGGTCACTTAGGGATTAGCAGTTGCTAGATTTATTATGCCTTTAGGGTTATGAGTATTATGGTAGGTGCAATCGCCGAGTTCAAGACATTGACCGCTGTACTATATGGGTGCAGCCGCTGAGGTCTTAACAAAGGCCACAGTACTATATAGGTGCAACCACGATGGTTCTGATAATGGCTACTGCTCTATATAAGGTAGGTGCAACTACCAAGGTCTTGAGATAGGCCACTGCACTATATAAGTACAGCTACGACAGTTTTAAGACGGGGCCACTACACTAGGCATGTGCAACTGTCGGGGTCTAAAATGTGGGCCACTGCATAATCTTGATTTCCCTATGATTTAATGTTTTAAAGTGTCGTCTTTCTAGTTTGGGCTTATAATAAAATGGACATTATAAAGTATAACTTTATCTATTGAATGAATATGTTGTAGAAAATAAAGGTTATAAATAGAGACTAGTAAATTAAGTGAACTAGATAAGATAATAATTTAATATTATTTTAATAATGTTATTTTTGTATAATGCATATGAATGTTGAATTGTGTGAAACATATATGACTACATGAAATGCTTTTATTATATTAAATCCACCACTGAGTTATATACTTAGCGTGTTAGTGTTTCGGTACACAGGTTTGTGAGGAAGTAATGGTTTAGCCTCAGTGGTTTTGTAGTATAGCTATCTATATATTTGAGGGTACCATTCTATAATTTTGATACATTTAGATTGGCACTCATGTATATAAAAATGTGGGGTTGGGTTAGCTAGATACATACTAGAGTTTATGTATATTATGAGACTGATATATATTAATAGATATTTATTAATGATATAAATATCTGGTTTTTTATTGTTATGGGCCCCAAGCCTTGTGTGTTGATAATTGTGACATTATCTGATTTTGGGGGACTAGAAGGGTCCAAGAGGTTATGATTGAATGAAATGTGAGATTAGAAGTGTTTTTCAAGTATATATTTTGGGGTTAGTTACCCGAGTAGCTGTTATGCTGCCCAAATTTTCATAAAATAAGCAATTAGTGAAAAATATATTTTTATTTGACAGAAATATGTTTTTAACAAATGGAAATAGTCAATATAATATGACCATATGGACAAATTAAGGAAAATACCTAAATGAATAAATAAATTAATTGATGACATAAGTGTTAAATGAATGAGCATTAGAGAAATTTCAAGATCGGTGACCATTAAGAAGTAGCATTCCATATCTGATTCCTAAAGGAATAGGCAAGGGGTGTTACAATGCATGTCTGGTGAATGAATGGGCAAGTATGCTAGTTTTTTTATTGTAGATGTATGCATATTCATGTACACACATGCACGAGTGACATACACATGCCTATATGTTATATGCATGCTATGTACATGTTTGTGTGAACTATACAACTAATGCATGAGTGGATAAATGTGCTAACACTAATGCAGGAATCTATGAATGCATGTTTATACCTAATTATTAAATTGATGTATATGTTTATACTTTACTTTTCTATATGAATGAACATGGTGATACTAATTTATGTGCACATCTAATTTTTTCCTAGATGAATGTATGAATGATGAATGAATAATGAAGGTGCATATTGTACCTTATCCTTTCTACATATACACATGGGTAGGTGTAAATGTACAAGCAAATGTATGTCCATCTTGAATGAATTTAATAGATGAGATAATTCATATTGAAACATAAGATATCACTACTAAAATCAACCTTTCTTTAGACTCATTGTAAGAAGGACTCAGGTTTTGTAAAAATAAAAGCATAGAAAATAATGTTGGGTCTTTGTGATGAATAGGTAAAAGAAAGAAATTCTCCATGAAGGTGAAGGGATTTAAGATTTGAGCAAAGCATTTATTTATTGAGTAGAGCATTTGAAGATATACAAATAGGGAACAAGTGATCATTATAGGACTAATTGAGCATGCAAAATGTAAGCGATTGCAATGGTATCCTTGTTATTAGTTATTCTAAAAAAATTTCCAACTAAATATTTTTTCTCTACCTCTAACTTTTGTCTTAACTGCTATTTATGAGTTTTTGATCTAGCAAGGTATGCTCTAATTTTTGCCTAGGTTGCCCTTATGAGTTTCTAACCTAGCAAGCACTTTTTTTAGTATTCAGCTCATCCACATTTTCATGCTTAAAACTCATTGTGTTGCCTTTAATATATCTAAGTTTACATCTTGTAAAGTTCTTCTTGTCATGGCTTGATACATCTTGAAGTGCATGGCTTAAAGTTGATGTCTAAAATTCATATGGCTTGAAGTTTGTGATATGGCTTTATTTTTGACATGGCTTGATATCACTTGAAATTCATGTCATGGTTTGATATAACTTAAAGTTCCTATCATGAAGAGATGATGTGTAATACCTAATATCTGATTCCACTTTAGAACCAGGATAAGGGCATGTTACTTACTATACTGATAATGTAAGTTGAAATTCTAGTAGCATAACTACTGTCTGGAGGCTCTATCCAAATTTCTACCTATATAAAAGACATTCATATGCATATACAACCACCATCAACCTATTGCTTTATGCCAACACATAATAACATAACAAGTGGGCAAGTTATAGGGTCTATCTACCCCTATGATGACTTAAGGACACAACTAACCCATCTGATTTTGGAGGATTCGTTCATAAGGTGGAAAAGACCCCTTTTGCATATCATACTAGCATAATTCACTTATTCTCATATTATATACAAGCATAAGTAGATGAGGCATCTACCCATATGGATGTTATATGTATATACATACAATTACAAAAACTGGAATTATATTACCTACCTCTCACTTATACATACACATTTAATATTTCCCAAATTACATCAATAGTCTACTGTAAGTCAAGACATGTTGGTATCTTGGCAAGACTATATAATGTGGATATCCTCTTTAGCATCCTCCCATAACCTGCATATAAAGGAAGATAATTTCATTAGTATACCACTTATAGGAACCAACATACGTACACTCTGAGAGTAACATGAATAAGATTCAAGATGCATTTATGGGTACTTAACTACATTGAAGGTTCATTGCACATATAATGCATAAGTGTTTCTTACTAGTAACCTTGGATGTATATCTAATCCTTTCATGGTATTCATCTTTTGAACATTATGCATGTTGAAGTTCTCTTCTTAGCATATGTTCATCTTTTAGGCTTTAGTCATATGCCTTTAATGAAGGAATCATGATTAGACTAGCATCATCTCTATAAAATATGCACAAACATCTCCTTTAATCAATATATCACTGGTGTTATTTCTCATTAGATGTTAATCCTTATAATTTAGCAGCAACCATGAACCTTAGCAACCATTTACTACTTAGGCATCAATAGATCTTCTCATGACCACATGTATGCATAGTTATTTGTTAATCATCTATTGACACTTTTTTAGTTTTCCTATATTTCTAAAATAACTCCTTGGTTTTATCTTATGGTTAAATCTATTTAGGTTGATTAAAGCCATTAGTAACATTCTTTTAGAATGACCCTGAGTAAGGATAAATAGGTGTGTAGTATGAAAGCATGAAACTTGAGACAAGGGTGGGCTGGCCCAACCTCCTTACCCTATTCTAAGGCCAAAGCCAAATATAGGATCTATGTGCTTAGGCCAACATCATATCACAATAGCCCATATGGCACTACTGCCAAGTTGTCATCATCAGTAGATCTACATATATCACTCTCTGGCATGCCAAAGCTATCTTATCTTAGATTTTGTAAAGGTATACTGAAGGCTCTTATTTAATTATTTGAATGCTTTATGCTTTATTCCTTTATTATCTTAACTAATAAGTACAAATGTAATGTTCATGCATTTAGGACCTTACTGACACACTTTTTAAAATTTAGGTTACATATGGAATTCACTTGGCTAACTTATGTTTTATGAATATACAGTCAAGATCGTGCACCCATACATGGTGTTTAATCCTTCCATATCGTATGCATGCATGTGTGACTCATGTTAATCTTAATCATGTTAACAAACATAGAAGACATTCCTGTATAATAGCATACATGTGTTATTAAAAGCATAGCCCTTGTATAAAAGGCTAAGAGCGCTTACCTTTTGCTGAATAGGGAAGACATATTCAAAACAAACCTAGCATTGCAACTAAATAGGTTAAACTTGTTTACATAAACTTGCTTGTAGATCAAAGTACCCCTTAACTTGATTATGTCTTAATAGCTATAAAGGTTTATTTCATAACATTCCTTCCCTTTCCTCCAGTTCTATTGACACTTACTCTCATGAGTTATTTACCCTAAACTAATAAATTGACTTACAATGTTTAGGTATATAACTAATTTAATAGTTATAGATTAGGTTTATGGTGCTTATATAGTTCCTATACCCATGTTGACATCATACTAACAAAATTCATTTTTAAAACCTAGCTTACTGGCTTTATGTTTATACGTCCATACATATAGGTGTATATATTTGGTCATATATTTAGGATAGTTAATTCCTTGTTCATAACTAAAAGCATACTTCACTTATGTTAAGAAAGATTTATATATAAACCTATGTAGGGTTTATTTCCAAATGATAGTGAGTAGTATAACACTCACCTCTGATATAGTTGCTCTGCTAGTACTTGTGTCACCCTCTTTTCCATGTTCTTACATATGCTTAGAATATAATCCTTCTCTCTTGAAGATTTTGTATTTTTCCTATCTTTACAAATAGCCAAGATACCTTTTTACCACATTTTTTCATGTATATAACATAGTGACATTGCTAACCTTTCTTTCTAACATGCATATCCATTTATGGCAACAACTTGAAAGAGTTTAATAGAGTACTATTAAATAGACCTATATAACCCCATATTATTTCCTTTAACCTCCTAGTTTGTTCCGATGTACTTAGCCAACCTAAACATCTCTATTTGTTCTTTATACTCACCTTAATTATGCTTTTCCATTGTCATTCTCTTTGAAATACTCTATTTATTTTTCCTATTTTTGCATATAAACATAAGTCATCTATTAGGGCTTGTTCTTGTATTCTTTTAATGTTATTTACCTATACGAAGTTAATAACAATCTATGAAACCTTGCTCAATTGCCTTACTTTTGCACTCATGTTTGATTCCCATAATTTTCTATCTTTTTTTTTTCAAATATACAAGCTATAATTCATGAGTTCCCATTGCTAAAACCATGCCACTCCTAATACCCTACACTAATAGTGCAAATTTAACTCATCCTTACTTCTTTACATTCATTATACCTCCCCTTCTTGAATATTTAGGATATATGATTTGAAAGCTTAGTTATTCGTGCAACAACTAAACTTAGCTCAACATACCAAAACCTCCTATTTATTTTAATCAATTCAACTATATTACTATTTAAACCCCTTTTAGCATCTTACTCATCCAATCTTTCTTGAAATTTAAATATTTAGATTGACTTTTAACTAATGAAATTGATAACAATGTGATTCAAGCTATTTTGTACTTGTCACTAATAAAAAGAATCAATTTTTGTCCTCAACTCATTATAACTATAACCCTTAGTCTTCTGCTATCGATTTTCATTGAATTTTGATCCATATAGGCCTCAATTAATCATAATAGTACTAATAAGCTAATTGAGAGCTCATAATCATACCTAATTAAAGAATTTGAGCTAATCCTTACTTGGTTGGCTCGAAATTTTCAATTCCATTATCTATTAAAAAAGTCAACCCTCTATTTTTCTATTTTTTTCAAAATTTCTCCTTTTTGATTCCTGATCCTAACCTTTGACAAAAAAATCCATTCCGTTCTAGCCTAGTAATGTGTTTTCCTTATTTAATCCTCTACCTAACTTGATTCCTTTTAAAATTTCTAAAAACTTGAGATTCATCTCGAATGCTAGATTTAGGAGCATCTCCATCGTATATATTGGTTAGAGCATTATTGGTGCAAAGCAAAAGACACTAGTGGATTGTTGCAGCCACAATGAGTCTTTAGTAGTAGTCATGAAGTAAATCACATCTCATCTTGATTAGTAACTAATTCAAAAGTTCATCTTTAAGTTTTATTTGATCTCCCATCCTACCAAGCACCAAGGTTGATGATCAATGCTGAAAGACTTGTCTAAGCATGAATATTGGACTGTGACTAGTGATAGATTGGTTTAATAAAAAATCTCTCCAATCTATACTAAAAAAATTGGAGGCCACATTAGTAGTTCTTAATATTGAATTAAGATAACTTTGCTGAGACAACCAAGGCTACTAATAGCTATCTATGGCTATTGGATCAATGTGTAGTAAGAATATCATTTCTTTAAGGAAGGCAATAGCTAGATAGAAAGAATTATTGCCTAATTTCATTCCTTTTTCATTCATTTTCTGGGTTTCATTTAAAATGCTTTCTTTTTATCTCTCAATTCCCTTTTCTTTTTCTTTTGTCCATCTACTACTAGAACCTAAGCTAAGCAAGATTTAAGTCTTCCTTTCCTTGCTCCAGTTTGGTTACTTAATATCCATTTTACTTTGCCTTTTTCCCCTTTATAATTTAATCCTCTCTCTTCTTTTTCATCAACATAACTCATATTTACATTTTAATAGAAGCCTCATTCATATATTAGTCATAATATTTTCAAATAAATTAACCTCTCTTTAGTCAATTAAACTTCTTTTCTTTACTAATAAATTTATCAAAGTAGCCACTTAAATATACCCAATCTAACTCGGATGTTATAATTCTCCCTTACTTATATTATTTTGTCTTTAAAATATAACTATCTCTTACTATAATAAATACAAATATTATCTCTCCCCACTTTTTTTAACTCCCTAGTGCTTAGTCCTAAATTATCTACTTATGTACCTTAAACTCCTTTACCATGAGCTAGTAATGCTCTGCCCTTAGTCAATCTAGGAAAACATTTTATTTCTATCTCCTTGTAAGAATCATTTTTAAAGCATGTATACCCTAAGATATTTTGAATCTATCTTATATTTAGAAACTAACATATTGAGGGATTTATTATTACATGTCTTTATATTTTGATGCAAAATAAAACAATTTCCAAAATAAAACCAAGTAAGACTACTTACGTATGGGTTTTTTGGGTTATGGGAGTTTGCTGAGTAGCTAAGACCATCTTCTCTTATATATACTGATAGTATTACCAGAATCATTGTACATGACTCACTCTAAGCATTTATGCATATATGTGACATGTATGTGCTCTTTTAACATAACATATGATTCAAATTCTTAAAATCATCAACCTACTTTTATACCACTTTTTAACACCCCTTTACTTGATTCTACCTTAAAACTAGGATAAGGGGATGCTATTTACTATACTAATAATGAAAGTTGAAAGTTCGATAGCATAATTGTTATTCAAAGGCTCTATCTAAATTTCTACCTATATAAAAGACACTCATGTACACATACAACAACCATTAACTTACTGTTTTACACTAACACATAATAGCATAATATATGGGCAAATTATAGGGTCTATCTATCCCTATAATGACTCAAGGATACAATAACCCACCTAATTTATGCGGATTGGTTCACAAGGTGGAAACGACCCTCATACGTGTCATACTAGCATATTCCACTAGCTCACATGTTATACACAAACATAAGCAGATAAGGCATCTACCCATATATGTGTTATATAAATATACATACAATTACAAAATCGGAATTATACTACTTGCCTCCCACTTATACATACACATTTAATATTTCCTGAATTACATCAATAGTCTACTATA
>CANXYI010049964.1:0-13659 GCA_948208565.1 Hura crepitans
TGATTTATCATTCAAGGGTCACAATACAAAAGTTTATACATTTGGGGTAAAATTTTCTATTTATGCCATATTTCAGAGCAACTTTGGAGTTAGACATCAATGAATAAATTCATATGATCTCAAATATTGGGATTCATTGTAATCAAATTAATATAATTAATAAGCTAACAAGAGCTCTAAATGAAGATTTTTGGAGGAACATATATTCTATTATTCCTATTGATGATTTTACAAAGTAAAAATAGATTTTATATACAATTACAGAAACCCTATTTTAGAAAAATAATAAAACCTCCTAATCTTAATACAATATACCTATTTAATACATATTTAGCATTCACATTCAAGTCAAAACTCTCCATCAAATTGGAGCATAGATATCACATCAGCTTGCAAACTAAAGTATGATGGGTCCTATTACACAGCCATTTCGTGAACACATTAGCCGATTGTTTGTGTGAAGTGACATAATGTAGTCTCAAGACACCTTCAAACGCTTTCTCCTTGATGAAGCGTCTATCAATCTCTATGTGCTTAGTCCTATCATGTTGAATTGGATTCCGAGCGATGCTAACAACAGCTTTATTATCATAGTATAAGAGTAATTCTTCCTTGCTTGATAATTTTAATTCCTCCAGTACTTTTCGTAACCATGGAAGCCCAAAACCCCTTGAGCCATAGCTTTGTATTTTGTTTCAGGACTTAATCAAACTACAACAGTTTGTTTTTCACTTCTCTAAGTCAATAGGTTACCTCCCACAAGTGTACAATAACCAATAGCAGATCTTCTATCATCTAGAGATCCAACCTAATCCGCAACTGTAAAGCGGTCAATCTTAAGGTGACCATGTTTGGCAAAGAGCAATACTTTTCCTAGAGCAGACTTCAAAAATAGTAGTATGTGAAACACAACTTGCAAATATGCCTCTCATGGATCACGCATAAAGTGGCCCACTAGACTAACTACACATGCAATGTCTAGTCTAGTATGTGAGAGATAAATTAGTCTTTCCACCAATCTCCAGTATCTTCCAATATCAACTGAATTACTAATTCTAGCTTGCTGCTTGTGATTACTTTCAATAGGAGATTTTGCTAGTTTACAACCAAACATGCCAATTTCTTCTAAAAGATCCAAAATATATTTTCTCTGAAAAATAAAGATATCTTTCTTTGATCTGGCAACTTCAATTCTTAGGAAATATTGCAGTTTTCCTAGATCCTTGATTTTAAATTCTTGAGCCAGAAGTTTCTTTAATCAAACCATGTTGAGGCTATAATTGAATCTACTATGAACAAAAGATCAGCTGTAATTATTAATTATATTTTTAATTGTTGTTTTACTTAAGAGATTTTATTTTATTTATGAGTTATTTTAATTATAGCAAGATTTTAGTATTTATTTACCCATTTTAATATTTCTTAATTAGAAAGGAATTCATAGTTTCCAAGTTAGAAAATAATTCATATTTTATTAAGCTTGTAACCTCTATTTAAAAAGACCAAATTTAATCAATAAAACAAGCAGAAAGTTGAATAGAAATTCTAAGAGATCGGGTTCCCTCTCTAACAAGTTCTAGGTTCTCACTCCCTTTGATAAGCTCAAAGGTACAAGCTCCCTTAGACAAGCTTAATTTATCACCTAGTGTTCCAATCCACAATATGGGACCATAATAATTGATATCAGAACCAAACACCATGGATGGGATGCGGTGAAAGACTTTTTCCAAGAGAAGCGAGCCAACTACTGAAACTCATCTCACATTATTCGAATCAAGAATAATCACTCAGATTGAACAATTGTTGCTCCAACTGCAGGGAATGCTCATTAGTTTCAACAGAAAGCAAAAGGAAAGAATTATATGAGAATAGGAGTATCAATAATGATGATGATGAAAAGCTGCCATACATAGCAAATAGTCAAACGGATCAACCAGCATGAAAGGAGATGCTGCAACATACAAAGTCGGATATTTCGACCACTAACTTTGATGTCACATGGCCATAAACTTTGGATCCCATACTAGAAGCTAAAATTTCAACTCTACCATCACTTAGTTTATGTGATTTCACCTCTTCCACCGTGAGCTTCAAGTTGGAAGACATGCAATCATCCTACAATGCAAACAGACATTTAATGGGCTTTAAGTTCACTTAATACAAGATTTAATGGAGTACAACAAGTTGAAACCTACAAGATTTAATGGAGTACAACAAGTTGAAACACTTTTTGAAAGGACAAGGAAAAATCAGATTTGGGTTTTGTGGGCCTCTTCTCAAATTGGCTGTTTGAGGTCACTGTCAGCGAGGGGAGGAGCACAGTCACCAGTTCGGTGTGTACCTAGTTTCTGGTGACCGAAACTTCTGCGAGTGGGCTTCACACGCCACTCTTTGCTTCTGAATTCTTCTCCACTCGCCAGCGCGTGGCATAACAGTTAATGCTCCATTTTGTACTCCGACATCAACTCTATGTTTCTAGCCAGATTCCAATGAGCTGCTATTCATCTTAGTTCTAGTTCCCCTCTTGTTTGTTCTATTTCTCGGTTTGGAACTATTGACATCACTATTCCTTCTTTTCACTGGATTTGAAGGTTTGCAATCAGTCTTTTGTGAATTATTTTTTGTTTTCTGCCCCTGTTATTTGTTTGGTGGTCTTGCTCACTATTTCATACAAGTTTCTGCTAGGATTATCAGTGGCCAACGATAATAAGACATCTCTTACCGAAATTGTTTTCACACCAACTAAAATAACAGAGCATAAATTAAATGGCTCTAATTACTTAGAATGGAGTAGGAAAATCAGAATTTATCTAAGAAGTATTGAAAAGGATGATCATTTAACTGAAGACCCATTTAATTATAAAAATTGGCTTAGAGATGATGCACATTTGCTTTTACAAATTATGAACTCTATCGATAACGATGTGGTGAGCTTAGTAGATCATTGTGAATATGTGAATGAGCTTATGGATTATTTAGCGTTCTTATATTCTGGAAAAGGGAATGTTACCCACATTTACGATGTATGTATAGCCTTTTACCGTGCTGAAAAAGAGGAGGCCAAGTCTCTCATAGCTCATTTTATGGAGTTCAAGAAAACATATGCAGAGCTAATTGTTCTTTTGCCCCTTTAGCACAGACATTAAGAAGTTACAAACCCAGAGGGAACAAATGGCTATCATGAGTTTTCTAGCTAGCCTTCCTTCAGAATATGAGACTGCCAAATCTCAAATCCTTTCCGATCTTGAGCTCACCACTCTTCAAGATGTTTTCAGCAGATTGTTACAAATAGAAAATATCCAAACTACTCAACAGCCTAATGTACTAGTTGACAAAGGAGGAAAGGAAAATGATGTTGGGAAGAAAAACAATATGGGAGGAAATGTTACAAGAAACAATGACTCCAACAATATTGTTTGTTATTACTACAAGGAATCTGGTCATACAAAGCGGTATTGTAAAAAGTTGCAAAATCGCAATCAAAGGACCCAAACAGCCAATATTGCTACATCCAATTCATCTTCTGAGAAATACGTTACTATCTCAGCTGATGAATATGCTCAGTATTAGGATCTTCTAAAAGAATCTACTCCAATGACTACTATTGCTGAGTCAGGTAAAACGTGTCTTGTCTCCTCTTCAAATAAATGGAAAATTGATTCTGGTGCCACTGATCATGCGACAGGTAATCCCCATACATTCTCTAGTTTTCAATCTCATAAAGAACCTTCTCCTGTAATAATAGCTGATGGATCAACTTATAGTATTGAGAGTTTTGGGACTGTTAAACCTACTTCTCTCACTTTATCTTCAGTACTAAGCTTACCTAATCTTGCCTTCACTTTGATTTCTGTGAGTAAAATTACCATAGACCTAAATTGGCGTATATCATTTTTTCCTGGCCATTGCCTGTTTTAGAATTTTATGACGAAACAGATTATTGGTAAAGGACATATATCTGATGGTCTCTACATTCTTGATTCATGGGAACCTCGTTCTATTGCTTGTTCTAGTATTACTTCTTTTAAAGCGCATTGTCGGTTGGGACATCCTTCTCTACCTATTTTGAAAAAGCTCTGTCCAGAGTTGCATGATGTATCATCACTGGATTGTGAGTCTTGTCAGTTTGCAAAGCATCAATGTAGCTTGTTAGGTTCTAGAGTCAATAAATGGTTGAGTTTGCTTTTGAATTAATTCATTCGGATATTTGGAGTCCATGTCCTGTTGTGTCCAAAACTGGGTTTAGATATTTTGTTACTTTTATGAATGATTTTTCTAGAATGACTTGAATTTATTTTATGAAGAATCGATCTGAGGTGTTTTCTCATTTTTCTACATTTTGTGCTGAAATTAAGACTTAATTTAATGTTTCTATGCATATATTGAGGAATGACAATGCTAAAGAATATATGTCAGAATCATTTCAAAATCAAATGAAGCAACATGGTATTCTGCATCAATCATCATGTGGTGATACACTTTCACAAAATAGTGTGGCTGAAAGAAAGAACAAACATCTTCTTGAAATTGCTTCTGCTCTACTATTTCAAATGAAAGTTCCTAAGCAGTTCAAGGCTGATGCTGTTTCCACAGCCTGTTTTTTTTATTAACCAAATGCCATCTTGTTTTTTTATTAATTGGATGCCATCTATAGTGCTTAATGGTGATACCCTACCATGTTCTCTTTCCCAACAAGCAATTGTTTCCATTGGAGCCACAATTGTTTGGTAGCACTTCTTATGTTCGTGATGTACGAACCCACATAACCAAACTGGACCCCAAAGCTTTGAAGTGCATTCTCTTAGGGTATTCTCGTCTTCAAAAGGGATATCGATGTTATTCTCTTGATTTCAACATGTATTTAGTTTCGACTGATGTAGTCTTTTCAGAAAAAACACCATTCTTTTCTGCAATACCCACTTCTATTGATCAGAGAGAGGAAGATGAATTGCCCATCTATAAGTTACATCTAATTCTAAACAATCGGTGGACATTGATGTCTCTTCTAATACCCCTTCTCATGAGCAATCAAATAGTGGTGCTTCTCTTAATGTTCACACTTTTGTTCCAGACCAGCCACCAATTGCTTAAGTTTATTCTAGGAGACCAACGACTAATGATGCATGTCCTGCACTAGAGCCTTCTTCGTCATCAGATCCATCATCAAGTGACCTTGACCTTCCTATTAGCCTTCGTAAAGGTAAACATCACAGTAAATCTACTAATTCCATTGCCAACTTTGTTTCATATGATCACTTATCTCCTCCATCTAGTGCTTTAATTACCTCTCTAGACTACGTTTCTATTCCTAAAACAGTTAAAGAAGCTTTGTCTCATCCTGCTTGGTATGATGCAATGCTTGAAGAGATAAAAGCTCTAAATGATAATCATACTTGGGATTTGGTAAATTTACCTCAAGGCAAAAAGGTTGCAAGGTGTAAATGGGTCTTTGCAGTCAAAGTTAATCCAGACAGTTCTGTTGCCAGACTTGTGGCTAAAGGATATGCACAGACTTATGGGGAAGATTACTTTGACACTTTCTCTCCTATGACCAAATTGACTTATGTTCGTCTATTCATATCTATAGCTGCTTCTCAGTACTGGCCATTACATCAGCTTGACATCAAGAATGCATTTCTTCATGGGGATCTTCAAGAAGAAGTATATATAGAGCAACTGCCTTGTTTTGTTGCTCTAGGGGGAGTGTGGAAAAGTCTGCCATCTGAAGAATCTTTGTATGGATTGAAGCAAATTCCTTGTGCTTGGTTTGGCAAATTTAGTGAGGTAGTCCAAGAGTTTGGGCTAAAAAAAAAAGCAAGTACGATCACTCAATTTTCTACAAACAATCAAAAGCCGGCACTGTTCTTCTTGTTGTATATATTGATGAAATTGTCATTACAAGAAGTGATTCTGCAAGCATCTCTTCTCTCAGGTCTTTCTTGCACACCAGGTTACTCCAAAGACTTGGACCAGCTAAAATACTTCTTAGGAGTAGAAGTTTCAAGAAGCAAGAAGAGAATTTTTCTGTCTCGGAGAAAGTATGTCCTTGATCTACTTGTTGAAACTGGAAAATTGAGAGCCAAGGCATGCAGTACTCCTATGGTTCCCAATATGCATCTTACAAAAGACAATGACAATCCTTTTGATGATCTAGAGAGACATAGCAGGTTAGTTGGGAAACCGAACTATCTCACTGTGACTTGTCCAGATATTGCATTTGCAGTAAGTGTTGTCAGCCAGTTCATGTCTGCTCCTACAATCAAACATTGTACAACTCAAGAACAGATCTTATGTTATTTGAAAAGGGCTCCAGGGCTCGGTGTACTTTATAGCAATCATGGACACACTCGTATTGAGTGCTTTGCAGATGTTGATTGGGTTGGAACCAAAAGCGATAAAAGGTCCATTACAAGTTATTGTGTTTTTGTTGGAGGAAACCTGGTGTCATGGAAAAGTAAGAGGCAGACTGTTGTATCCAGATCAAGTGCAGAATTTGAGTATAGAGCTATGGCACAGTCTACTTGTGAAATTGTGGATAAACCATTTTTTAACTGAGCTTGGTTTAGATCCATTATCGCCAGCAAAACTTTGAAGTGATAATCAAACTGCTCTCCATATTGCCTCTAATCCAATGTATCATGAACAGACCAAACATATTAAGGTTGATTGTCACTTTATCCATGAAAAGATTCAAGAAAACGTTATTTCTACCGAATATGCGAAGACAGAAAAACAACTAGGTGATATGTTCACCAAGGCATTAAATGGGCCTCGAATGGAATATCTTTACAATAAGCTGGGCATGATCAATATCTATGCTCCCGCTTAAGGGGGAGTGTTACAGATAGACATTGACTGGTGATTGATTTAGTTGCCTTGTATAGAATAAAATGATTTTACGAGCTGATTTATAGGCTAACAGATTATTGTTTCCTTAGTTAAATTGTTTTCCTTCGTTAGCTACATTATTTATATATAAATACCTGTACTTTCTTGGTTGTAAAATACAAGAAACATTTTCTTATTTCTTTCTTATTACAATAGGAAACAAAGTTAGAGATGGGATGTTTAGTACAGGCCCTGACACCTTTCCTTTGAGAAATGGGTTAATCTAAATCATCAAAAAGTAACTCATCCAAAGAGGATGAGGATGATTCTCAGCACAAAATAGGTTGCACAATGGCTTCTTTTGTCCTGTCTCTGACTTAGTTTCTTATTGAGTACCTTTTCAAATCAGATTTATCTAAACGCCCAATTTTGTCCCCCTGAACATTACTCTCTTGGGGTAGGATTAGTAAGAGTCACAGAACTTGGAGTCATCTCTTCCTTCTCATCAATCTCCCCATGAAGAGATGATCTGGAACTAAAATATGGCTCATTTTAGAAAAGTAACATCCATACTGACAAAATACTTTTTGGATGGGCGATGATAGCACTTATACCGTTTTTGAGTCGGTGAATACCCAATAAACACACATTTAAGGACTCGAGGATCAAGTTTTCCTGTATTCCAAATATGAATAAAACAAGCACACCCAAACACCTTTGGAGGAACAATGTAAACATTTTCACCATGTAAGTATTGTGGTCCCATATTACGGATCAAAACACTAGTGATAAATCAAGCTCGTCAAAAGGAGCTCGTACCTTCAAACTCGTTAAAGGGAGTTGCACACCTTAAAAGTCGTTAAAACGAGAACTCGATCTCTTAGAATTCTTTTTAAACTTTCTACTTATTTTATTGATTGAATTCGGCCTCTTTAAATAGAGGTTACAAGGTTTAATAAAATAGAAATTCTTTTCTAACTAAAAAACTATAAATTCCTTTCTAATTAGGAATTATTAGAATAGAAAAACAAATACTAAAAATCCTGATACAACTAAAATAACTCTTAAATAAAATAAAATCTCCTAATTAAATAAAATTTTCTACATAAGATAACTATTAAAAATATAATTATCAATCACAGCTAATCTTTTTTCATCTTTAACACCATTACAATTGTAATAATAAGGTTTCTAAAGGACTTGTAGTTGAGGGTTATAAAAGGCATTCTATTAATAAAGCATACAACAACTAGAATGGCATCCCTCCAATATGACTTACGAAGATTCATAGTGAACATAGGAGACCTAGCAACATCAAATAAATGCCTATTTTTCCTTTCAACCACCCCATTTTGAGCACCCGTATAAGGACAACTAGATTAATGAATTATCCCATGCGATTACTCATTGCCATTATCAATCCTACGAACCTTTATTTTAGCAGTAAATTGAGTATTGACCATCTTATGAAAAGATTGAAAACATGAAAAAAAAAAATCATCATTTTTAGCCTTAAGCGGATATATCCAAGTCATTCCAGCGCCACAATCAATAGAAGTAACAAAACAATCAACTACTAGAAAATGAAGCAATCCGAGTAAGACCCCAAACATCAGAGTGAATAGTTATGAAAGGAAATTTGCTTTTATTATTGCTCAAAGGATAAGACATCTGAGAATATTTAGCATACTCACAAGCATCACAAGATAAAGATTCAAAATGAGTTTTTGAAAACAAACTAGGATATAATTTGGCTGAAACAAAAAAGGAGGGATGTCCCAGATGCCTAGCCACCTCATGATTTGTTCATTAACATCCTTATTTCCACCCGAAAAAAAATAATAAAAGCTTGTTGAACACTAGAATTTTGACTTCCATCCAACCTATATAAGCCATCATGCAAACTACAACTACCAATTCTCTTCCCAATTTGAAGATTGTGAAAGACAATGATCAAGAAAAAACTCAACTTTGCAGTTAAAGACTGTTTGTGAGGGCATTGACAGATAAGAGATTAACAGGAAATTTAGGGACATGTAGAACAAAGGATAGTTGAATATTAGGGGGACAGAAACAAAACATGTGCCAAAGATAAAGAGTAAAGGAACCATCGGTTATTCTGATAGTATTATTTTTAACACATGGTGAGTAATGAAGAAAGTGTTTAGAAGATCTTGTCATGCGTCTATTCGCACCAGAATCAATTATCCAAGAGGCATTATTAAGATGAGTAGTGCAAGCATTACCTGACAGCACAAATTTTGATTTAGCACTAAAGTTGTCAACATGAAACGAGACGTCTTAGATGCCGAATCTCATAAGGAGATAAGAAATAAAAAGAAGTTGATTCAAGAGTTGACTCCACAGTTTGACAAATTAGCCTAGATCCTTGTTGAATTGACCCGTTTACCCCCACAGCCTCTCATTGGGTGACCCTGCAATTTTTCTAGCGAGTCTCTTTAGTATGGCGAGGTTTCCCACAATAGTCATATCGTAGATGATCCTTACTAGAGATATTAGCCTTTGATTGCTCAAAAGAACCACTGGTTGTTGTTAATCAAGCCTTTTCAACTAGAGAAATAGAGAGCATAGCACTGCTGGACATAAGAATATGCTTCTTCAAGAGAAGAAAACGAAATCTTACCCAAAGCATGAACTCTGATATAATCATACTCATTGTTTAGTCTAGCCAAAAAGTCATAGACTCTTTCTTTGGCAATCAATTTCTGGAATTTGACTGCATCACCAGGACAATTTGCATGAATATCTTGATAGTAATTCAGTTCTTGTCGTAAACTACTTAATTCAGGAAAAAAAAATGGTGAAATTGCCATCCTGCCTTACTTTGTTCCATGAACTTTATTCTGAATCTCATACATCTATGCATCATTTTTGAGTATGTAAGAGCAACTGCATTCCATATTTTTTTCCACAATGTCTAGCAATAAGTTCATGAAATCTACAACTGCATAGAATTGAGAAGCCATGCCATAACTAATGAAGTTCCGGAATCCCATTGATTGTAAAGGGGATCATTAGTCATAGGGTTCCTTTTAGTACCATTAATATATCCCCTACATCCCTCTAGCTTTGATAAACAATAAGCAAGACCAAGACAACTCAAGGTAATTATGCCTATCAAGTTTTACCGGACTAATTTGCAGCAAATGATTATCGGTATTGGTGGCAACAATTTTCCTATCATCTCCCATAATTCAAGAAAATGCAGAACAAGGCCCAAACAACAAGGAAAACCTAAACAACTGCGGTAAAAAGAACCAAAAATTTTAAGGAATATGGTAGGGAGAGAGCACACCAGAATTGTAGAGGCAGAATGTATTCCAGAGGATATAAACAGTAAACCCAGCAAAGGGATCACCAAAAAAGTCAAAAATTGGGGCCACAATCAGAAGAAATAGGTTGGAAAAGAGGCTAGCAGGAAGCAGCAACCAGTCGGTTTGGCAATGGCAAGGTGGTGAGCTTCAGTCACGAGCATGTGAGCTTCACACATTAGTCAGATGGTAGCCGGAGTAGAACAATCCAGCCAATGACGTCGCTCCAACACTCCTGGTGCAGGCAGTGACAAAGGATGGAGTCCCTAAGCATTAAAGTACCGAAAAATGGTTTTCTAGGCTTTACTGTTCATAGAAATTAATTTCTGGAATTATAGAATTTTAGACCTGTAATTTGGTCCGATGGCTTTGATACCATGAAGATTTTTGGAGAAACAGAAATTATATCATTCCTCTTAAGGATTTTAGAAAGTAGAATAGGTTTTACATACAATTACATGAACCTATATTAGGAAAAATAATAAAACCTCTTAATCTGAATACAATCTGCCTATGTAATATATATTTAGCATTCACACATACAACACTAAATATCTTTGACGAGTACAAAATTAATGACAAGGCAAAGGAGGCATCCAAACGTATGAAGATTGCAGACAATAAGCACCAAAGAACGAAAGGCAAAACAAAACTGATTCCTAAACTTCTAACATCCTGGAAAATTTGGAAGTTAAAAACATCACAAGAAAATTGCTTCAACTGTTCGGTCTGCAGATTTTAAATAAACTATGAACCCCAGCATACCTTCCATACAAGATTCTGACAAAACCAAGTGCCTTTTCATCATCCAATCGGAACCAATTCTTTTCACTGTCTATGCCTTCAGCCTTGTAGAAACTCAATACCTGAAAATGTTCAGCAGACATATGAGGAAAGAAATTGAATCAATAATAATGGGACACAGAATGGTTCTTACATTTTCATCATTTACTGTCCATGTGTACTTTTTGCAAAGCTCATAAAACGAAAATAGATCACCCTAACAACAAAAGTGAACCAGTCAGAATTCCAAGAGATAACAAAAAAGATTATCCAAAAACTGTATTTGGTTGCATATTCTTGCCTCAGGAAATGAAGGATATATTGGCATATTTCGACCAACATCAAGCTGTTCACTTTGAACAATCAATATTGCTGAAGAAGGAATTCCCACACTAACATTGCCATAAGCTTGACAAATCACAACATCTCCATTCCCATAAACCATAGAAAGAATTGTCTGATAACAAAAACAATGGATGAAGTGAGAAACAACAAAAAAAGAAATAATCACAACTTAGCAGAGAAACTATTTAGAGAGCTAGGATTTCTTCGATGAAATTGTTAGAGGAACAGCAGACTCAGTTGACTGATATATATTGATTTGTTAATTAGAATGCTGAGCTATAGATTTCCTTTTAGATCCCTCGCATTATCTAACAAGATCTCAACAATCATAAAATTAATATAAACTGGCAGAAACCGTAACATGCCAGTGATATATACTTGCAAGGGAAGGAAAAACAGAATCATTTGGCACATTGTTAGGTCCATATCAGATCTTGCCACAATTAATAGAATAGAAGGAAAAACAATTCTTGCGCCTCTTTGACAAGGCTTAGGGGAATGGTTTCCAAGCATAGTGGTATATCTGTGATGATTTATTGGGGGAAAGGAATAGGGAATCAACAGATATTCACTCAAAATTTTGTATTTGCATGTGTGTGTTAAAACAATCTTATACTAATTTACAATGCAAGCAATTATAGAAAACAAAATTATGAAGAACCATTTTTGGCACAGAAAGTCCAGAAAAATTTATTGGAAAAAGGACATTTATAAAAAAGAAACCCAGTTAAACTCATACGTTTTGAAGGATATATTTTAGGCATAGAAGGATTTGGTTCTAAGAAATTGAAGATCATAAAGAGATGCTAAGCTCAATATACAAATATTGAACTCATTGATACTTGACACAATGATGTCTTCACCTAATTTACACCATGTCACAAATGCAACAGTAAAAAATTGCTATATCAAAAGCTTGCCAAAACCAATTTCAGCTGGGAATCATATCTTACTGTATTTCCAGGTGAAATTGCCAATAATTTTCCAGAACTTTTATCAACAGCTGCTATTCCATCATCCAAAGAAGCATACCCGACATAGATACCAATAGTTGGCCCCCCTTTTGCAGTAAGCTAGGCATGAACAAATGAAATTGGAACAATGAGAAACACACAAGAGAACAATAAATCAAAAATAAAGGGAACTATTTGAAAAAAAAGGATATATGATTGAGCTTTGACTAATGTAATTGTTACAGAATGCATGAGCTGTTACAGATTGTATGAGCTGTATAGTTGACCTTTCCTAACTTAGAACATAATCTTAGGAGATTATCTAGGGCTACTTTCTAGGAATATGTTTATTGATTTATTTCTTTTATTTATAGCCTATGTAATTGTATAAATACCTGTATTATTGAATGGAATATATAGAATTTGATTCTTTCATTTTCTGCTGCGTAAAATGGTATCAGAGCATTAGCTCTTTTGTTTCTGGGAAAATCTGATTTTCTGGGTCGTGATTCGTCTTGTCTTTGGTCACTGTTCTGGTGACCATTTTTCCGATTTTCTAGGTTTTCTGAAAATTCTGGGTTGTGATTCTTCTTGTCTTTGGTCACTGTTCGCCCTCACACGCCAATACAAAGTTTCTGCTCAGCTTTCACACGCTGGCGAGTAGAGGCGCGTGGATGTGTTGTTGATGATCCAGCTTCTTCACCGACATTGTTTTCCAATTTCTGACTTTCCGACTTGCTTCTAGTGCCGATTTGGTGATTGGGTGTAGATTGGTTGAGCCTTTTTGGGTCGTCTGTTCTGTCTCTGTTTTCTGCTACTGTTTCCTCAAACAGGTTCTGTTTTCTATTTTTTTCCTTCTTTTGTGGTTCTGCTATTGGTGAATTTTGGATATGATGAATGAGAATAAGGTCTCGATAACTGAATTAATTCCAGCTCAGTCTAAAATTACTGAATACAAATTGAATGGATCTAACTATTTAAATTGGAGTAAAACTATTAGAATTTATTTGAGGAGTGTTGATAAGGATGACCATCTTATTCATGATCCCCCGACGGATAAAACTAGACAGTCTTGGTTGTGGGATGACGCTAGATTATTTTTTGCAAATTAGAAACTCTATTGATAATGATGTTGTTGGGCATTAATCACTGTGAATTTGTCAAAGAATTACTGGATTATTTAGAATTTTTATATTCTGGGAAAGGGAATGTATCTAGAGTCTATGACGTTTGCAAGGCTTTTTATCGTGCTGAGAAAGAAGCTAAGACACTTACTACATATTTCATGGAATTCAAGAAGACCTATAAGGAGCTGAATATGCGTTTGCCTCTTAGTTCTGACATTAAAGGACAGCAAACTCAGAGGGAACAAATGGCAATCATGAGTTTTTTGGCAGGACTTCCCTCTAAATATGACA
>CANXYI010050048.1:0-12575 GCA_948208565.1 Hura crepitans
TACCGAGGTCTATAATACGGCCACTGGACAACTTTAAATCCCATTATCTAGTGTTTAACGAGTTGTCTCTTAAATATGGGCTCGAGGATAAAATGGATAATAGAAAATAAGTTTATAAAAGAATTAGCCTTATAATGTAAATGATAATAAAATAGTGAAAGGACAAATTAAGTTAGATTAACTATAACCAATAATGTAATAATTTGAATATTATATCACGTAAGTAAGGTAAGTAAACAAATGTTAATATATAGATGGTAATGTGGCAAATATGTATGGTTGTAGGGTCTGGCATGTTTGTATGATGCATGTGCATGAGATACAATACATGTTTCATTAAATTTACCATTAAGTGTATGCTTACCATGTCAGGTTTTTTGATGCATAGGTAGGAGATAGTAGATTGTAGCTCAACCTCAAGCACTGTAGCAGCCAGACTACAAGTAGGGTATTTATTTTTGGTATCTCATATATGTAGTTTTGTTTAGGGGCACTCATGTATAGAGGGATTTGGCTCAGTCATGTAAACACATCTTATTATGGTTTGCAAATATTACAAATAGGTTATGTGATGTAAATGCTTGTGAGATATATGTCCTATGCATTCATGAATGTGATAATGTGATGATTGAGGCAACTATATGTGATGATGTTGATGAGAGTGTTCTGAAAGATTAGATGGGTCCATAGTGATGTGACGATGATGGGAAATTTTATTAGAGTGTTCTTTATTTAGGTTAAAATTTTTATGTTTTCACTTGGACAACCTTTATGCTATCAAATTTTTGTCAAGGAATGATCCGAGACCGATTTGGTAAAATTAACCCATATGCACGTTAAAAAAACATCAATTTATATAATTATAGGAAGGGTTTTAAGAAGATAATGAGTTAGGAACTAATATCACTTATTCAAGTTCGATGGTGGATTAAGTAATTACCAAAAATAAAGATTGGGGCTTTTAAAACTTATCTTAAACCAAAAATAGTAGTCGATGAAAAACCAAACCATAGTTTAAATTTTCATATACCCAAATGGAAATTTAACTAAAACAAAATAAATAACTAACAGGTAGTAAATATGAATACGTGCTTATACAATAAGCAATTATGCTCTATTAACCAACTGTGAATCCCTCTTACTATTTACCTCCTCTGTTGATGCTAGAATCCTTGGCATGGAAACAACTGATTTGCTAATCAAACTTTGCTTAGTGGTATATAAACTAAACTTTGAAATAATCCATAGTTTCATATAATTACATTATCAGTATTCATCATAATAGCATATCTTTTTCATGCAAAATAATTTATACAAGCAAGTTTTACATACTTTTCATACCTTATTATGTTATCACAATACCATAACACTCATACGCACATGATTTTATAGGTTTTCAAATTCAGAATGTTACATGTTAATATATATTGTAAACATTTAGGCTATGACATTCTTTCAAACATACATTTCATTTAAACCGTTAAACATTATTACTTTTCATCAATCATTTCAGCTCATTATACTCTAGTTCTTCATGCTTACATTGACAAGTGCATTTCATTATATTTCCATATTCATAACATGAATTCACATGAGCATAATTCAGTTCAACACATCATCATCAATATGTATTATGCATACATTTAAGTTACATTAGTACACATATTTAGAATCAATAATTTTTTATTATATATATATATATGTATATATGTAAACAATATTCACAATAGGTTTTAGATAGTGAAACAACCATAATCATGCAATGCTTACTTTTACTTGTACTTACCAACTTAGTCAGTGACTTGTGTTTGTTACGATATTATCAAATGCAATTATGATAATGAAACTCATGTCAGTATTAGCAATCATTCATATCTCAAGTTATTCATAATTCATTTGAGGCATCTATCATTTATAAGTCATATCATTTCCATTTCCTTTATTTTATATACTATCGATGTATTACAAACCACTATAGATTGGATAACAAGCTTTATGTTTCTTTGTAGAGCTTATCAATCCTTTGCTAAGGAGAGCTAGCAATCATATCATTCTGAAGAACTAGTGCCACTATCCTGTAGGACTAAAATGCTATTACTTTGTAGAACTTAAAATATCGTTGCTCTGTAGAGCTCAAATAGCTATTAATTTATAGAGTTAAAGGTTGTATAGTGCCCCTTAGGGCTTATGCGGCTGTACCCATTCATGTCAGACATTGTAATATTGCTAAAGACCCTATTAACATGCCAACTTATCCCAATGCTATAATGCTTGTCTAAGCATGCTTAGGCATTACAGTGTATTTAATCATTTCAGCAGTCGTTGTATTAGTATGCTTTATTTATCACATGATATCCATGATATGCTCTTAGCATATCAGTTAAATAACCAAGTGTTATCTTAAGGCATCATAGCAATTAATAGTATTCGTGCTCATGGTATAACAATAATAACATTTAATCTCACTATCGTATGGCATCTTATGATTTATCATCATCAACTTACATCATATATTTTGCGGCAAAAATTCTTATGTTACATGTTTAGTAATTTTAAGTTTTCACTTATATATAGCATAACAATTCATGCCAAGACCTCATGATGTATATTATATAGTGTAACATATATTAATTATCATGGCATCCGTTTATATATGGCATCAATTTATCACATCACAAAATATACCTGTTCACACCAACAATCGAGATACTTCCTAGTTTACAGGGTTTCTAATGATGAAGCTCTCAGATGTTAAATGTTTCTGAGGAGATGTAAGAGGAGGCCCATAAACCAAGCAAAATACTTTAAAAATAGAATTTAAAAACACCTTTAAAAAAGCACGAGGAGAAAGCCCGATGGACAATCACATGATATCTGTATGAACCTTTTTTTTACTAGGGTCAAAAGGTCAGTACGGACTATTATGGCATACATCTCTTATGTCAGTGTGGACCAATTTGTGTTGGAACATAGGTTAGTATGGACTTCTTACTATTAAGGTTTGTGTAGACCTAGATGTTTATAGGTTGTCTTGGACCACCTTTTAAATGACTGGAGGAATATACTTTATTGGCACCTATGAATATTTGGTAAAGGTGTATAAAAGGATAATTTTTTTGTAAGAGGAGAAGGGTTTTTTTTTTATGATTTTTGAAAAAAATCCTTTAACAGTTGGCATTCTTTTTTCTTTTTTTCTCTCTTCCTCTTCCTCTCCCTCACCAAAAACTATATAAGAAAAAAACTCAATCCTCCTTTGCTAAAACTTGAGAAACTTAAAGAAAACTACACTTTTGCTATGGTCTTAAAATGGTCTAACCTCACATAGCTTGAAGAGAATCCTTGTTTTAGGGATAAATACCTGAGTAAACCATTATAAAGGACTCTTTTTCATTCATCTCATCTCTATTTTTTTAATTTATCTCTTTTTTTATTTTTTCTTTCCTTATCTCTTTTTAAGCTTTTTTTTTCCTTATTTTTGGGGGCTATGATGCTCATTGAAAATGGAGTATTAAAAGACCTATTGGTTTCCATGGACTCATACATAGTGAAAATTTAACAACCATGGAACCTTAGCAAAGGTTGGAATAAATAAAAATTGAAAAACAAAAATTAAAGAAATCACAAAATAAGAATTTACCATAAATTCTCTATGTAATTCCAATTTGCAACTTTTCACCTCATTGGATTATCGCAAACCATAGTGATCTTCTCGAGAACACCTCCAACGTATCCATATTAGTAGCAAATTCAATGAGAACTCTCCAAGAGGTGGATAAGTGAATTTTATTTCTAGTTGTTAGTAAGAAATAAAATTCAAGAAGAAATAAAAAAGAGAAGGCTCAAAAGAAGGTGAATTTATGACAACTGTAGAGGACTGTTTTCTTTATTGAGGCTTTCACATTGTGAATGGCTTTACAAGGGCTTTCATACCCCTTTTATTCACTCTTAGGTCAGATTTTCTAGCCCTTAAACCCTTAAAATGCTAAATAAAAAATGGGCTTTCAATTAATTAATTAAAAGGCCAAATTCTGACCTGGTCACTTAAAACATTTAATTAACACTTAATTATTATTTTAAGCTTTCTCTTGGGCTCCAGGCCTAATAAGACTTCTCCTTTTATTTCTTCTTATAATGAAATCCCATATCATTAAATACGTTTTAGTTTTACCTTATTAACTTGTTTCTATCAGTGTGTAATCCTATGGGTTTTTAAAACATGTTGGTTATACATAATGGACAAGAGTCTGATTCTAACTAGGATTCTTATAGTCTAATCCAATTAGCCCAATAATTGATTCCCAATAGTCCACTCCTATACAAGTATAGAGTAATGTTTAGCCACACATCAAGACTACCCAAGTGTTGAAAATGTCACGTGGTTTGACTTAACCCTTCCATAAATGGTTACAGTGCAATAAAATTCTTTCACCATCTTTTATCCCACCCAGTTTGGAGTATGGATTTGTGTTAACTTAAAGCTTAACTATGTATATCTAATTAAGCCTTGGACATATTATTATGATAATTTCACTTTTATTCCAAAAATCCCCTTTGTGAATCCTATTCACACATGGAATTTTACTTTGGTAAAAGATTTTTGAATAAAGATTACTCATCAGAATTGTGAGATAAAGTCTCCACTATAATCTGTGATGGTGAATCCTTTGTTGATTACTACCCTGTCTTCAATTATGTCATGTCATACACAAGCACCTCACTATGTATACTTCTTGTTCAAAGTAAAAGCTTTAGAGTTAAAGTATGTCACTACATATTTAAAATAGGTGGTGATCTCAAGTCAAATGATACTTGCACTGCTAATATGATAAGAAACATTCACTAACATAGATTAAGTATCCATGTAAAGATCTCATGGTGGGTCTTCGATGTACATACTTCCTAAGTAAACATCTACATGTTAACTCCATGCATTTCTATGCTTGTAGCTTGTGAGAACTACTACTTGATCCAATCAAAAAGTATAGCATGTGCTGATTTATTAGCATTAATAATGTCCTATCCTGTTAATAATATTATGAGGGATATTTAGGTATTATCACATTTGCATGAAATAAGAATCTCACATCATGAACACTTTATGATTTTCTCCATACTATAATTATATGGTTTAAGATCATATCAAGGAAATGAATTAACATAAGCATTATACTAATAAAGAATGCATTTTTATTATAAACCAAAGTTTATTATATACATAAAATATCCCTATTACATGTAAGCTTTTATGCATACTACTAACAATCTCCCATTTACACTAGAGTCAATCTCCCATATACCTAATACCCATATTATTTACATGGAGATCAATATATTCTAAGATAATGCCTTAGTGAAAGCATTAAGAATGTTCTAATTAGTGAGGACTCTTTCAATCTTTACATCTTACCTAGTTACTATCTCTCTAGTGAGATGGTAATGCCTTAGTACATGCTTAGATCATTGATGAGACTGTGGTTCTTTGGCTTATGCAATAGCCCCATTGTTGTCACAATACAAAGGTATTGGGTCAATAATAGTTAGTACCACTCGTAGTTCAGTGATGAACTTCATAATCCACATTGCATCTTAAACTACATCAGAAGTTGCAACGTACTCTGCCTCAGTTGTTAAGATTGCAGTTGTATTCTATTTAGAACTCTTCCAACTAATTGCACCTTCTATAAATAAGTAAATAAAACCTAACTAAGATTTGCAATCATCTTTATCAAATTAAAAGATAGCATCTATATACTTGTTTACTTGTAAATCCCCTTCTCCATATACTAAGAATAAATCCTTAGTTCTTCCCAAGTACTTAAAGATGTTCTTGACAAACACCTAATGTTCCTCTCTATAGTTGGACCAGAATCTACTTATGAAACTTAGAGCAAATGCTACATCGAGTCTAGTATAAAGTATAACATACATGATAGATCTGATAGCTAAGGAATATGGGATCCTACTTATGTGTTCTCTCTCCTCTTATATCTTAGGACATATAGACTTAAAAAGGATTTTTCCATGAGTTATAAAAATGAATCCTTTTTTTAAGAGATTCATCCTAAACCTCTTTAGCATCTTGTCTATACATGTAGATTGTGAAAGGCCAATCAACCTCTTAGATTTATCTCTATAGATCCAAATCCCTAATATGTAGGTTACTTCACCAAAGTATTTCTTAGAGAATTTCTTAGATAGCCAAATTATAACTGATTGCAACATAAAGACATTGTTTCCTATGATTAATATGTCATCCATATATAATACAAGGAAAACAACTGCACTTTAACTAACCTTCTTGTAAACACATGCTTCATCTGAATTTTATGAGAAACCAAACTCGTTGATTGTCAAATCAAATTTGATGTTCCAACTTTTAGATGCTTGTTTTAATCCATAGATGGACTTTTAAAGCTTACATACCTTCTTGCCATTTGTGGGTGTGAATCCCTTAAGTTGTGTTATATACACCTCCTTTAATAGGTTTTCATTAAGAAAAGTTATCTTCATATCCATTTGCCATATCTCATAATCATAATGAGTAGTAATAGTAAGAAGAATCCTAATGGATTTAAGCACGGCCACTGGTGAAAAGTTTCATCAAAGTTAATTCTTTGCCTTTAACAATATCCCTATGCAACCAATATTACTTTATGGGTAACAACCTTACCCTCTATGTCTGTCTTCTTCTTAAAGAACCATTTATTCTTAATGTGTTTAATCCCTTTAGGTGCATTAACCAAAGTCCATGCTTGGTTGTCATATATGGAATCCATTTTGGATAGCTTGCTTTTAACCATAATTTTGATTCTAAACTTTTCAGAACCTCCTCATAGTTTAAAGGTTCATCCTTTTCTACCATGGTTACATTATTGTTCTCATCTATGAGAAATCCATATCTCTTAAGATAATACAAACCCTAGTAGAATGTCTAAGAGCTTGTGTTTCCATTAATTCTACTATTACATCATTACTATGTGTAGTAGACTTGAGATTAGTCAGTTGATCTACTTCTACTTATAGATCATGAACTTCATTAAGTTTGATTCTACTCCTACTATCTTCCCTTAAGAGAAACTCTTTTTCTAGGAAGATATCATGCTTTGATATAAACACCTTTTTTTCTAATGCATTATAGAAATAATATCCAAGTGACTCTTTTGGATATCCCATAAATAAGCACATGTCAGATTTAGCACCAAGCTTCTCTAACATAATTTTTTTTTTCACATAGGCATGGCAACCCCACACTTTAAAATATGAAATAATTGGTTTCTTATTACACCATGTCTTATATAGGGTAACATCAATTAATTTTGATAGAACTCTATTTAAAAGATAAACAATAGTTTCCACTGCATAGCCCTAAAATGTTTTAGGCAACTCCATAAAACTCATCATGGATTGAACCATATCCAACAAGGTTCAATTTTTGCTTTCAAATACATCGTCATGCTATGGTGTATTTAAAGGATTCTACTGAGATAATATACCATTATCTTCTAGATAACTCTGAATTTCATGATTGAAGAATTCTCCACCTTGATATGATTGAAGCGTTTTAATACTTTTATCAAGTTGTTTCTCAAATTTATTTTTGAATTCATTGAACTCTTCAAAGACTTTAAATTTGTGCTTAATCGAGTACACATACCCATATTGTGAGTAATCATCGATAAAAGTTATGAAGTAGAGAAACCTACCTCCGGCACATATGGTCATTGGTCTACATACATATGTATATAAAAGGTCTAAAAGTCCACTAGCATGTTCACCTTTTCCACTAAAAGGTGTCTTTGTCATTTTGCCTAATAAATAGGATTCATATATTTCAATTGATTCATAATCAAATGAACTAAAGTCACTAAACTTGTGTAACTTAGACATGTACTTCTCATTTATATAGCCTAAATGACAATGCCATAAGAAAGATGGTTTCAGGTCATCCACCTTTTGTCCCTTGGTATTAATATTATAGGGTTCCTTTTAATTATCAAGAACATAAATTTCATTAACATTAGATCTAGAACAATATAAAACATTATCTTTATAAACTGAGAAACCTTTATCTTATTAATGTTAATATCAAAATCTTGTTTAGCAAGAAAGGTAAAGAAATAATGTTCTTGTTCAAAGAAGGAACAAAATAACAATTATTAAGTTCTAATACTATTCCTAAAGGTAAGTATAATTGATATGTTCCTACAGCTAATGCAGCAACTCTTGCTCCATAAGCCACTCGTAGGTCCATATCACCCTTGTTTAGCCTTCAGCTACTTTTTATTTCACACAACTAGTATCCAATACCCTTGTGTGAAAGTAGCATTTATATCAATCTCAATAATACTAATACCTAAAGTTGAAGCATCACATACTCTCTCTTCTCTTGAGACATAAGGTAAGCCTTGTAGTTTTGCTTTTGGGACTAGTCTCTTTCTGCTTCCATAGGCTTTTAACTAATTAGACTATTATTTTTGTTATCAATAGAAAAAGGCTTGATCAAATTTACCATGTTTTATGATTGTAGAATTAACTCATAATTTTAATATATCATAAAATCATGGAATTGAAGCCTAACGTTTTTAACTCTTGAAGTGTCCTCCATTATCTTTAAGTTAAATAATGTCTTAGATATCATATATCTTTTATTTCATACGATGATATTTTATGATTAAATCTCATATGCCCATGCTTTTTCTAAAGTTTAGGAGACATAGAGGCAATCATATTGCCATCCCCATGGGATTTTTAAAAAGCTTTCTACTCCTAGCAAGAATATTCATCAATCGAAGAAGGTGGAATATATGTGTCTAACACATATATGTCCTCTTAATTCTGAGAACTATTCTCAGATTTTAAAGTCATTTCAATCAATATTGGCATCAAGAATAATGTACAAATTCAAGTTAAATGTACCTGTAATGTAGTAAAACAACTGACATGTAAAGGTTGAAACATGTTAGAGTATGATTGTGTACATGAATGAATTTTTTAAGGTCTTTTATAAAATCCATATGTGCTCCCACTATTTTATTGCAAACCAACAACCCTCACATTAATCCAAGAAAACCTGGTGGTTTTCCTAGTGAGACAGTACCTATCTCTCATTAAGGTTAAAGCTTGGGTTTGCCCAACATGTCTAACTTGTAATAGAAATGATATGCATCACATGCCAATTGCATCATATGCAACTATTGATCATTAGGTCACTAGCTCTTGGTGCATATATATCATATACATATTTCTCTAATCTTACCTTTAGAACTATTAACCTTAGGCTTGCCTAATAAGTTAATGGACTATTTAAAATGGACCTATTAGTACAGTTATAACATATTCGATGTAGCTTGAGCTTGGATTTGCTGAAAAACTAACACTAAGAAGAGCTCTAATTAAAACTATACTAATAAAAGGCTTAAAAAGTTGTAGAAGCCTCAACTTTTGCCCTATGATGATAACCAAAGATAGGCTTAAACAACAAGGCAAGCAAATTGGAAACTAAGTCCGCATAGACTAACATGGCATAAGTTCACCTAGACTTGATGTTATGAGGTTTGCACCTTAACTAGCCTAGATTAGTTAAAGCCAAAGCCCATGTCTATACAAACTAAATGTAACATGGCCTAAGACTTGGCCAAAAGCCTATGGACTAACGAGAAACATAACCAAGTCTTCACAGACTAAGCCATACAAGTTTGCACGGCTTTGCTGATGAAACTTTCTAGAAGTATAAGATCCCTATCCAGATGATCAATCCCAATCTTAAAATGACTTTGCCACCTTCAGACGGGATATCCTAGCACCAAAACCTATAAATACGCCTCTTAGGGTATTGAAGAAGAAAGAGCTCAAAGAAGAAGTTTGGAGGCTCTTTAAGAATAGTATTCTGAGCATTCAAGAGATTCATTCTATGAGTCTAAGAGTGGGTCCAACCATGAATCACTCTACTAGCCCTATTGGCCCACATTCGAAATACTATTCTTCCTAAATCCGACCTTTTTGCATTGTTGCTTGAAGTCCATTGACAAAAGTAATATTTAATGCCTCTTACTGTACATATTGATACTATTTTCATGGACCCATGATCTCCCAGTATTGACCTCAAGTGAGGTGATTCTATGTAATCCCCACTGTGATCTTAGGAGTAAGTCATTGTTTTATGTGATTTTATATTGTACAATTAACTTTCATTATTTTATAACTATTATGTAATTTTTATCCTAATCGCACGAACATATCTATGAGTATAATGAAGTTTGCATGGACTAAATTTGTGATATGTGTATGATATGTTATCCATACGAGCTTAGGTTAGATAACAATATCTTATGTCTTATATATCATATTTTCATGTATTTTGTTTACTACATCGATATGCTTGTATGATATTTCCATGTATAGTTATTGTGTTTTCTTATGTGCATGTTGTTGACTTGCTACAATCATTGCACATCCTTATAGACTCCCTCTCATATGGAATGTAGTTTGTATAAATGATCCTATATTGCTCTCTTGGTTTCATTTTGAAGTCTGTATCGACTCCCTCTCATGAGGAATGTAGCTTGTACAGATGATCCTATTTTGCTCTTTTGGTTTCATCTTGAAGTCTGCACGGACTCCCTCTCATTAGAAACAAAGTTTGTATTGATGTACTTATGTTGAGCATGTCTACTTTGTTATGTAATCCATACGGACTCCCTCTTATGAGGAAAGTAGTCTACGTAGACATTGACTTTGATTTCCAGTTTTCACATGTATTTGTATTTCTTGTCCTCTTTGTCAATCCTTTTGAATCTTTATTTGGTATCATTAACCTTTTCCTTTGAGTTGTATGTAAGTGACCTTTCTCACTAGAGTGGAGGTTCGAATGGATATAATAACCCTTATAAGTAGTAGTTTGCATGAATATATGCTTGAGCTATACTGAGCTTGCACAGACTTAACGATGCACAGGTGGGACTAACTTAATGTTATAGACTATTCTTTTGTTTTGTACTATTTCTATTTCATTACTCATTTTGGGGTTGTAATAGATAGTTAATAACTTGTTTTACATGCTTAAGCCCAAATCTCACATTCAAATGATTTTCTACATAATTAATTAGTGTTTTCATAACAAAATTGATTTAAGTTTTCTCTAATCAGAAGTTATATTAAAAATGTATTTTAATAAAGGCCAATTTCCTAGAGATGGGGAGTTGGGCAATTACCGCCAATTCCTATGAAATTACAGGTAATTATCAGGTCAAATAACAACTAATCAATGACTCAATTTCTCGATGTACAATATACTTGTTGTATGCTTTAAATATCACCAATTTACTTCTTTTACATGAAAAGGTGGCATAACTATTTTAAATATAATGCATGCTTGCTTGAGATGGGATTGATAAAAGTTACAATATACAAAGAAGGCATATTATTAGGGCATAAATAAAATCTAAATTTTGAACCTTTCTAGTACAGAAGATTAGAAGTTAGTGTAGAGGCTAGGTGGTGACTCTAATAACCACTCTCATATTGGGTAAGATAGTACAAGGTGAAAAAAGTCTACATGATGGATGATATGTGTATGGTATGCCAAATATGAATGCATGGGTATATGGGTGAGGTTTTCATATTATTCTTGTTAATGTGATATGAGGTGGATGGTTAATTCATGCATGACTAAGCCTAAATAGTAGGCATGAAAGAGTGTAATGCCTATACAACAATATGTGATGTGGACATAATGTGCTTAGGCATAATGTAGAATCATAATCATAATGCTTGAAGCATGAATCATATTATATTAACAAATGTATCATGCTAACTATAAGGATCATCCTTCAGTCAGGCTCTTAAAAGGAAAAGACTCACTCCTTTCCTTCCTTCTTTCAACACTCTCTATCTCTAAAATGGCAATTAGACCTAAAACTAATGGTGAAACTCAGCTTATGACTAGAGGCATAACACTTATAGAAGAAAAGATTCAAGAGAGGTTTGGTCCTTGAGTTTACCAATAGGTTGCTCTAGAGAACTTGATGAGCATGAATTTAACCATAGGGGCAACCAATGACCAAAGAACTAAGCCAAGGAAGATTTGTAATAGACTTCCCTATCTTAATAAGGCTTTGTCCATGATACTTAAGGAACTGAAAGAAAAGAACCTCCTTTGACCCTTAATACTTGAACATCACCCTTTAGCACTTCCACTTAACCATCACTATGACTTATATTATGCCTATCACCAAAAGACTGGCCACCTAATTGACAATTGCAAAGCCCTTCGTTGAGCCATCCAAGATCTCATAGACAATGGCATGATACCCTACCCTGAAGTTCACTCATTACCGGATCTCACCAATATTCCTCAAATCTCTGAAAAGTGAGGTTCTCTTTTCCTGACATTCAATTTGCCACCCTATAGACCAGCTATTGACCAACTACTAGATCATGCCAATCAAGGACATAGATGAATCCAATGAAGATGTGAAGGCTATTATAGTTTTCTTTTCTAGTTGTTTCTTTCTTCTATGTTAGAACAATTAAAGTTTAATAACATATCATTTTTGGCTTTTCATGAGCATTTCTAT
>CANXYI010050116.1:0-11010 GCA_948208565.1 Hura crepitans
ATAAGGTATAATGCAATAGGATAATGATAGATATAAATAGTAAGCAAAGTGTCATGGCCGAATAAATATATATGAGGTAATAATATGTTTGAGTCTATTATGTACCTGTATGAGGTATTACACTATCATATAATGCCATGATGCATTTTGTAATGGGAATTATGCATAATATATCTTGAATGAGCTTATGCAACCATGGAATGAATATGGCAATTTAATGACATATTGAAATAAATGACTCATAAGAGTAAATGGAATGATGTTAATATGTATACATTTTTATGGCCTCAAGTGTGGTAATTTGCATGATATAAAGTGTTTCAATGGAAAAATAAGGATTACACCATAATTTCTTAGTTTAGTCATTTGTTGACTAAATCAAAGTAATTAAAAGATATAATAAGCTTAAATAAGATGGTGGAACTAAAATTAAATTGTTAATAGCCTATATGAGAAATAACCTAGTATGCATAAGTTGACCAGTAAACTAGGGAATTTATAATAGCTACTAAGGTACCTTATTGCTTAGAAGCATTTATCTATGGGTCCACTAAATGTCTGACCCACAAACTTTTGCTTTGATCTTCGAATCCATATAGTGCAGGTGTTACTAAGGTACAATAGGGCCACTACACATACGCTATGCTAGCACAGTAGTTGGTAAGGTTTAAGAGGGCCACTGTATATTTATGTTGGTGTGGTAGTTGTAAGGTCCATAATGAGGGCTACACAACGATCCCATTATCCATAGGATATTTATTTTTCCTTTAAAATGGGTATAATAAATTGATTCAATTGATGTAATTACATAAAGTATGTTTTCATAATTAAGGCATGGTTTTATGTATAGTGCATGATCCATAATGAGTAGTAAGCATGTTTTATGGCATATAGTTTAATTTTATGATTGTTATGATTCTTTACATTTTATATGTTAATATAAAGGAAATCATGCATAAGTTAATTTGATTACACCACTAAGCTATTGCTTAACACATCGTTTGTTTTGTGATGTATAGGTAAAGGGGCAGGTTGAGCACAAACCTTGGGACATTAAGATTATCAAGAGAAGACTACTTTTTTTGGTATTATTTTGGATTTTTTGTGCATCTAGAATTATATGATGTATAGGTTAAGCACTCATATGATGTATTTAAGGGAAAATGGTCCTAAACTACATTTGATTTAATCTTTTTGAATTTGATGGTCTATAAAGTGTTTAAAGGTGATTTTAAATTGATATGTTGTATGATATCTCTTCTTAAGGTTGAGATTGACTTGATTATGTTGTTATGTGCTGTTGATGTGGCCAAAGGATCATAAAAGTTGGGAAAAGTTTAAAAATAATTATAGAAGGGTTGTTTTATTATGTTGGTCACTATTCATTTTAGGATAGTGTCTTGATGCAACTGATATGCTGTCAGATTTTTGACATGAGGATTCCCAAAAGTGAATTGTAACTATGTTTTAGATAAATTTTTGATAACCAATAATTTTATAAGTTTATGCATACGGTACAAAGGTGTTTTCAAACATCATATTATGGATAAAAGTTGTTGAGTTTAGATAATGCATTTATGCATGCACTCCTTAGTCGAGCTCAACAATCAGACTAAGTAATGGGTGTCATACCGAGTATGTTAGTTCTAGTAAAATTGCCTTTCTTTTAAAAATTCCCCTCTAAATCCCATTCACACTTACACTTCACCTCGATTAAAGTTTCTCAAATAAAGATCATTACTTGAAAAGTGAGATAAACTCCACACTTTGTTATCTGTGGTCATGTGGGAAAACCATGAGAATTAGAGGAGGAAGAAGGAAAAAAGGAATTTAGAGTAGCTTTAACATATTTTGGAGCCCCATTGTAAGTGAATTTAATGAAAACTTGCATTGTATTTGTGTGTTATGTGTACATGTGTGTATGGAAAATTATATTAGTGTAAGTATATGTGTGCTTGAATGTGATGATTGTGGTAATTGTTTAAAGAATACAATGAAATAATTTTTGTGTGTTATAAATAAAAGTAATGTAGTTGTGTAACGGTATGCCATGGCCGAAAGTTGTAAGTGTGGGGCTTTTAGTTTATAAACCTATTATCTTAGCATGAAAATATTATTAGGATAGTGGAAAATGTAAATTTAAAAAGAATAGTGTAGAAAGGGAAGGGATAGAGTTAAGAATGGCTTATGAAGGAATATCTATGTGACATTAGTATGAATGTATAGGATTTAATATAAAATGAAACGTAAAGGCTACTTATATAACAAATAATTAAGTGAGTAGATGGAAAATTTTGAAATAGGTTAGTAGGTAAGTTAGTAACATGATGAGTAATAAGGTAGCATAAAGGAAAGAAAAAGAAGTCAAATAAAATATGGTTCTATAAACATAAGGTCTAAAGTAGTAACTAAGGATTAAATTTATAAAGAATGAAATAGTACATAAATAAAGAATGAGCTACAATCTTGGTAATAAAGATAAGATGAATTAATAATGTATTGGGGGTATAACCATAAAGGTACATAAATTAAAATGATGAAATATGTTGCATTGATTTAATAATAGAGTGAAATGAATAGGAACAATTGTGAAGTTTTGAAGGATTAAAATATGTGATCTCCATAAAGAAAAAAAGAATTATTCTAATTAATTGAAAATGGTTATGTAATTGTAATAATTTAACAAATTAGAGCACTAATGTGTGGATGTCAAAATGTAAAACTTAAAATATGGCAATTGAGTAGTTATCACCTAAAGTAATAATCAAAGATTTGAGGCAATGATGTTGATGAATTGAGGTTATAAATTATGAATAGTAAATACTAAAACTTAACAATGGTCCTAGAATAAATGAGTAGAAAATAATAGAAATAGTAGAATTGATTTTAATACTTTACATAAGTAAATTACATGAGATATATTAGAATGATAATAAATTAAGAAGCGATGGACAAGTGAGAAAGACACGTGAATAGTAAAGAGAATCAAATTAGCATGTGATGAAATGTAAGATAAATATCTTTTATGAAGGCAAGGAAATAAATGAATGAGATACAAATGACAAAGTCACTTTAAAGGCATATTGAGAAATTTACTAAAAGGTACAATAAATGACTGGTGAGATTGAAATGGCTTTTTTATTAAAGATGTAAAGTAATAAAAGTGGTAGATGATGATTAAAGTGTGAAATTGACACCGAGTTGCCCCATGTTAGTTAGACACCCACTTGACGGAACTAGGGATTAACAATTGCTAGAGGATAAGTCTAATTAGATATTGGCCTAATTTATAGTGGGTACAACCGCTGAGTTCTTAATATTAGGCCACTGCACTAGGTAAGTGTAGCTATCGAGGTGTAATATGGGCCATTACATTAGGTGGGTGTAGCCATTGAGGTCTAATATATTAGGCCATTGCACTAAGTAGGTGCAGCAACCAAGATCCAAATGTAGGCCACTACATTAGTCGGCTGCAATCATCGAGGTACAAATATAGGCCACTGCATTAGGTGAGTGTAGCCGTTGAGGTCCAAGATATGGGCCACTACATTCGGTAGGTGCAACTACTGAGGTTTAAAATGTGGGCCACTGCACAGTATGATTCTTGCTATCTAGTGATCCAGGAGTTGTCCCTCAAGGATGGGCCATTAGAATTGAGTGGAAATTGATTATTGAATAAATTGGTACAATATAATGTTATTATTGGTAATTAATATATGATATTTACGAATTTGAGAATAAAGTAATAAATAATGTTAATGGACTGGAATTTAAGTATAAACTATGAAATCTCGAGTGAGTAAAAAATAGGGGAATTAAAAAAACATATAAGGAGAATTTAAATAAATCTATATAAGGTGAGTAAAGAAGGATAAAAGAGAAAAATGAAAAAGAGGAATGAACATAGATATATGGAACCTGAATAAAAATATATAATACTCATTAAATAAAGGTGACTTATAAATGATACTGAATGTATTAAACAACCAAGATATTTAGGATTAACAAATGATGGAAACCTATAAAGTGCCTAAGAAAGAGGATTAGAGCTAGTAAGCTAATTACTCAATTTAACTATTTAAGAGAATAATGAATGTAATAGATATAGATGGTGATGGAAGAAAAATTTTAGTTATAATAATAGACAAGCAAAAGTTGAGATAAGGATAGAGAGGCCCTCATAATACATATGTTAATAGTCAGTAGTAATGATGGGATGATACTTTACACAGTTAATCAATGGAAAGTAATATTAAGCTAAATTAACCTGATCCTCTTTAACATAATTATTAAGTTAACAATTTCCTTCATTTCACTATGATTTATTAGAGGAAATAAATAATATTATGGGCATGTTAGACATAGAACATAAGCAGTGAATTAATAATTTAATATATATTATTAATACATGTTAAATGTGTTGATTATGTGCATGATATAATGCATGGCTCGCTAAATTCATCACTAAGTGTATACTAAGCATATCGGTTGCCTAATGCGTAGGTTGTAAAGTTTACTAACAATGTGAAGTGATCAGCAGTGTAATTGAAGGCTATCCAAGTAAGAGCTTATTGTTATGATTTTAAGAGTAAATAAAATGTAGTGGCACTCATGAAGATCGGGTGGGTTGTATGGGTAGAATGGCCTGAATACTATTGAAATACATAAAGATATTAGATAGAGAGATTTAGTGCACACTGGTATCTATAATAAGTTAAATTTTTTTTGGACTAGGTTATGAATGTCATATGACAAGCTTAATAGTGTAAATTAGATAAATTAATAGATGAGCTTAGTATCATAGAGCAAATAATAATTGAGTAAAAGTTAAATGAAAGTGAACTAGGGAAATTCTAGGATGGGTGACCTTTGGGGAAATAACATCCTTTGCCGAGTTTAATAAGAAATCAAGTAGGGGGTGTTATAGTGAGAGCTATTGATTTTGCAAGATTAAATGTAGATGATGCTGCCAAGATAGATTACTGGTTGGAAAAAATAGAAAGAATTTTAAAGCAACTGAAATATAGTCCAGAAGAGAGTCTAATTTATGCCACCTCGATATTATGGAGAAGGCTTTTCTTTAGTTGAAAATGCTTTTGGAATGTAAAGCTTTAGTAGCTATAACCTAGGAGTTTTTCTTATAAGAGTTTAAGAAGAGGTATATCATACAGACTTGGGTAGAAAGAAAAAGATAAGAGTTCATTAAAGTGAACCAAAGGGGATGATTAGCTTTAGAATATGAGGAGTTTTCTAGATTGAGCAACTATGTAAGTGAGATAATCCCTACTTAGGATGATAGGTGTTAGACATTCGAAAAGGGCCTTGATATAGAGATTAGATTACAAATGGAAGTGAACAAGATTAAGGACTTTTTCATGTTAGTTACCATAGCATATATTATAGAGGTTATACTGATAGAAAGACTGGAGAATTTATATATATATATATATAAAGAGATCATTGACTACATGTTAGACTAGCTCATCCCTAAAAGTTAGCAAGAGGCAGAAAGAAAATTCAATTGCTCAATCATTATAAAGGATAACTCAAAATCAATGATCTAGGCTAAAAGAATGGTTTAGACAATGTCAGTAGATACCAGCTTCTAGCACACTTGTTTCCAAAACTAAGAGCACATTTCTTACTTGTGAGACATGTGGGAAGAATCATGAAGAGCCTATTAGAAAACTATTCTAGGCACATGTTATATATATGGGATTTTTTAGAAAGATTGCCTAGTGAAAGCAGAGGATACCACACAATTTTAGTCTTTATCACCAGTGCCAGCTAGAATCAAAATGGAGAATAATGGAGATAAAGTAGGTGGGAGTTAGAGGCCTAGATTAAAGACTAGTTATAGGATAGAAACTCAAGCTTCAGCATGAAAGTATGCTATCAGGGCAAGAGGATATAGAGTTACCAAATGTTATTATTGGTACATTTATTTCTTTAATTTACCTATTTTAGTATTAATTGATCTAGGCTCCACACATTCATATGTATGCACTACACTAGCACGAGTGAGAGGGTTACAATAAGAATATATATATATAGAAATCTTGGATAGCAATCAAATAGGACATCATTTGATTATTAATAGAATGTCTAATAATTATGTATTGACTATACAAGGATAGACTTTTCCTATGAATCTTATTGAAATGCCATTCAATGAGTTTGATATCATACTAGGTATGGATTGGTTGTTTAGATACCATGCTATGATGGATTTTAGATAGAAGAGGCCTACTCTTTAGATAGCAGATAAAGATGAAATTACAATTATTTGTGAAAGAAAACACTTTTTATTTAATGTTATTTTCATAGTGAGTGTAAGACACATGATCCAAAAGGTTATTAAGCATATTTGGCACATATGGTAGATATAGAAAAGGCAAGACTTGATATCAGCCAGATACAAGTAGTGCAGAAGTTTTTTTGATGTATTTTTAGATGAGTTGCTAGTATTACCACATCAGCATGAGCTTGAATTTACCATTAAGGAATATCTAAGCACAGCTATAGTTTTAATAGCCCTTTATAGAATGACTCCTACAGAATTAAAGGAATTAAAGGTGCAACTATAAGAAGTATTAGATAAAGGGTTTATTGGACTTAGTGTTTCCCTATAGAGAGCACTTATGTTACGTGTAAAGAAGAAGGATGGTTCTTTGAGACCGTGTTGAGTATAGGTAGTTGAATAAAGTGACAATTAAGAATAAATACCTACTACTTAGGATTGATGATTTGTTTGACCAACTCAGAGGATTTGGTATATTTTCAAAGATTGGCTTGAGATCTTAAGACTATTAAATCCGAATAAAGGAATCTAATGTGCCTAAAATAGCATTTCACACTAGATATGGGCATTATGAATTTTTTCTTACATTTAGTACTACTTTTCATCCATAGACAGATGGCCAATTAGAATTGGTTATTCAAGTACTTAAAGATATGTTAAGGAATTGTGCTATTAGTTTCAATGGTAATACGGATTAATACCTATCATTTGCAGAATTTGCATACAACAATAGTAATTAAGTGAGTTTAGGAATGGCACTGTATAAAGATTTATGTAAAAAAAAATGTAGAACTCTATTGTGTTAGAGTGAAGTGAGTGAAAAGCTAATGGGACTGGATTTATTAAAAGATGCAGAAGAAAACATTATGATTATCAAATATTGGTTGAAAGCTACTTTAGACAAGCACAAAATCATATGCATATTTAAAAAGAAAACTGATTGAATATGAAGTGGAACATAAGGTTTATCTTAATGTGTCACCTTGGATAAAGGTACTAAGATTTGGCAAGAAGGGCAAGCTAAGTTAAAGATTAATAAGTCCACATAAGATAATAGAACATGTAGGACCAATTGTATATCGATTAGCATTGCTTCTATAAATTACATCATATTTATGATGTTTTTCATGTTTCCATGCTAAGGCAATATAGATCAGATCCCTTCCATATGATAGTTGTAGAAGAAATAGGTATAACCAAATCTCTCATATGGAAAAAAGCTAGTTCATATTTTGGCATATGTGGTGATAGAATTACATAATAAAGTGGTGGTATTGGTGACAGTGCTATGAAAGCATCACAACTCATAAGAAGCAACATAAAAAATTGAGTAACAGATGAAGGAGAAATATATGTATCTATTTGAATTAGGTAAATTTTGAGGAGGAAATTTCTTAAGAGAGGAAAAAATGTAACGCCCATAAAACTCTAACTTCATGACTAGTACTTCCCAAGTTATGATTAGGGTTCCTGAGTAGGAAGCCCCAATAAAGTGATTTAGAGGGAGGGTACTAGTCCTAAAACTTCAATGGAAAAAATAAGAATGAAATAAAAGAATTTGAAGTGGCCACTGAACTAGAAAATTCTTTTATGTTAATATCTAGTGAATAATAATCTTAGTTTAAGTTGTGATATAAAAAGGTTAGAATGTGCTCGCACTAAGCCAAAAATAGCATAACCTAAAGGTTAAAAATTCTAAATATTCTAATAGTGAAGAAATCAAACTTTTCTAACGTTGATAAGTATTTCTTTTGAATTTCATGTTTATGCGATTGTATAGTTAAGCATGTTTCCTTTCAATTTTGTGCACAAATTTTGAAGAGTACCTTAATTGTGAAATTCTAGAATTTTCAATGCCTTAAGAAGATATTTTGGTGAAATCAAAATTTAACCACAAAATTTTAAAGATTAAAACATAAATAGGATTAAATTTAACCATCGAATCATTATATGGCTTAATTGTAACCATCCATAAGTTATATATATATGTGTGTGTGTGTGTGTGTGTGTGTGTGTGTGTGTATGTGTGTGTGTGTGTGTGTGTATGTGTGTGAGTGTGTGTGTGCGTGCGTGTGTGTGTGTGTGTGTGTGTGTATGTGAGTGAGTGTATATGTGTGCATAACATAAGATTACAAAGTGCATAACATAGGATTACAAAGTCAACTTCTTCCTTTCCCTTGTGAAGCCGATGCCACCCACTATTAAAAGTCCCTCCCATATGTTTTCTTCAAACACCATAAAATCTCAAGAAAAACCCTTGAATCTTATACTCAAAATTATCCTCATCACATCTAAAGTCTTATTATAGTGTTTATTTAATGCGAAAAGGAGATTTTTATTGAAAAAGAGAAGAATTAAAGGTTAGGGTTTTAGGAACCCATAATTTCGGCATGTATGTCTTTGGAATTCTAATATTTTTCTACGATATTAGTCATGATCGAAATTATGGTACTAGTGCTATTTTTGAGTTTTGATTAGTGTAGATTTTTCTATGGATTTTTCTAACATATTGCCTATTATTAAGCTTAGACGAAGTTATAGATAGTTAAACTAAGGCAAAGAGAAGCTGTAAAGTGATTTTTGGGACACTTAGAAATTGCTTTGTAAGTATATTCAATAAAAATATGTGTACACTTTAATAGTTTATGCATTTCAAGTTTGTATATTCATTTGTAACTTATTAATTTAAAAGTATAGATGGTCCCAAAATATTAATGATGGATTACTAAGGTTTACTATATGCTAACTAAGTGAAAATAATAGAGAAATGATAAAAAAAAATTTTATTGATGAATTACAAATTTGGTTGAATGTTATGTGTAAAAAGGGCAAAATGGTAATTTAGGATAATTTGGTTAAAATGTACATAATTAAGCTACATTTAGATGATTAATCATGCAAGGATAATGTTTAATGGAAAGAAATGCCATATGTTACAAATGAGGTAAATTATATGTGTGTTGTGTGTATGCATTATCACATGTACATATATAAGTTACATGAGAGATGGGATGAAACATAAGTTGCAATATAGGTATAATTGAGATAACCCCTTTAATTATGGAACATAAGTCATCAAAAGAAAAATAAGTATGGATCATGTTTGTATTAATGGTGTAAAGTAATGTATGATTATGATTACATATTTTGTATAAAGATTATTGTAGACACCTAGATTTTAAGTTTACAACTTTCTTATGGACTCGGACTTTTAATCAAACAAAAAGAACACAGTGCGATCTGAATTGCAAAAAAAATGGGAATCTGTGTCGATAGCAGAGGGCTCAGGCTAATAGTCCTAAGCCCAAATCTCAACATTATTTTAATGGGTGTGTAGGGTAAAGTCCTCGTGGTATGCACTCATTTACTTTTTAGGCCTATGATATTAACTAGAGATAAGCTCAAGCATTAAAGCAAGTAACCTAGAACCCTAGTCCGCATGTCAAACTTAATGCTATTAAGTCCGTACCAACCAACCAAGACTTAGCCTAGAATAATAGGCCTATAGCCTATAGTCTACCTGGACAAACCAAAGCATATGTTTACATGGACTAGTATAGACTCAACCAAAAATTAGGCCTAAGGCCCATGAATTGCTTAAGTGAACCAAAATCCTTAGTTTGCATAGACTTAGAAACCCTTTGTTTACACGGACCTATCATTGAAAAGCTTATAGAAGTGTAATCTTTCTATTTAGACATTGATTCCTAATCCTACTTGGATTCCTCCTCTTTTTAGATGGGAATACTCCCTAAAAATGCTAACCATGTAACACCCTTTGCCTATTCCTGAAGGAAAAAGACAAAAGGTGCCACTTCCTGGAGGTTACCCATCCTTGGATTTTCTAAAGGACCCTTCATTTAACACTTATATCACTTTGACCAACTTTGACCTAACCAGACCATTTAGTGTTTGTTTCTGTATAACATTTTATTACTTCCTATTTTAGTCTATTAAAAGTCAAGATTATGTCTTTTATTCATTTTAAAAAAATTAGGCAGCAAAAAGGCTACTCGGGTGAAAAACCAAGAATTTTTCCTGCAAGAAAAACACTTGTAATACATTCCCAAACCACAACTCAAATTCTAGACCCTTCTAGTCCCTCAGAATAGTATCAACATCCAACATATAGCAAATAAAAAACATATACATATATCCATTAAAAGCAAGGTTTATACAACTATTTCATTTTACTATCTCAGTTTTACACTATACATGCACTACTGGCTTTATACCTACTATACATGAGTGACTTGTGACACCCTTTACTTGATTCTCGAAGAAACCCAATAAGCAGTGCACTTCTCGCCAGGTCACCCATCCTAAACTTTCTCCCAAGGTCATTCGCTTAACTTCTACTAATTTCACACTAAATCCTTCTATCTAACTCCAAAATATCTCTAGTGAGTTCATATAATTGATTTAGGCTTGAATCAATCTGGTTTAGCTATTACTAAGGAAAACTGACATCACTCAAGTATTACCTAAAAATTTGGCAGTAGTTCGTCCTAACCCAAAATTTAAACAAGCTTGTTCAACACTTTTATACATAATTCACCACACTTGGCCCAATCTGGTCGCCCATTCTCAGCCTATCATCATCATCTAACACACATCAAACTTAAGCGTCAGGCCATAGATAAAATAAGCATAAGCATAGAGCCTCAAGCTCACATCAGCATTAAAATCACATATAATCATTCATTCAC
>CANXYI010050154.1:0-13485 GCA_948208565.1 Hura crepitans
CAGAGATTCGAAGCGTCCTAGATTGCTGGGATGCTACTGGAGATTTGTGAAGGGATTCTCTATGATAGCTGCTCCATTAATGAGGTTAATAAGAAAAGATGTAAAGTTTGAGTGGGATTACAAGTGTCAAGCCAGTTTTGACAAGTTGAAGAGGATGCTAATAGAAGCTCCTATCCTGACACAACCAGAACAGGGTAAGGAGTTTATGATTTATAGTGACACATCACACAACGGACTTGGGTGCATGTTAATGCAAGAAGAAAAGGTGATTGCTTATGCTTCCTAGCAGCTGAAGCCACATGAACAGAACTATCCAACACATGATTTGGAACTGGCAAATATAGTTTTTGCATTGAAGGTGTGAAGACATTACCTGTATGGAGAGTAATGCTACATCTATACCGATCACAAGAGCTTAAAGTACTTGCCTACCCAGAAGGAGCTGAATTTAAGGTAGAGATGGTAGATAAAGTTATCAAGGTTTTTGATTGCTTGATCAACTATTATTTAGACAAGGTGAATGTGGTTGTAGATGTGCTAAGTAAAAAAATGATAGATGCATTGAGACCAATGCATGTTATAGTGGAGTACACATTAGAAGGTGCAATGCTAGCTAAGTTACAAATCAAGGCAAACTTTCGACAACAAGTGAAGGAAGCATAGATGAAGTATGTTCACTTGGTGCAGATAGTGGATAAAGTTAAAGAGAGGAAGGCTGTAGGTTTTGAATTGGTAGAGGACGAAAGCCTATATTATCAGAATAGGATGTGTGTGCTAGATGTTGATAAGTTGAGACTATAGCTCTTATGAGAAGCTAATGAGGCTCCATACTTGATACACTCAGGTAGCACAAAATTGTACCTTGGGTTGAAGTCTCACTATTGGTGGCTTGGGATAAAACATGAGGTAGCTGAGTACATGGCACGATGTTTGACATGTCAGTAAGTGAAAGTAGAGCATCAGGTTCCTTCTAGATTGCTACACATGATTGCAATTCCAAAACTGAAATGAGAGAAGATCACTATGGATTTTGTCATGGGGTTACCAATGACAAGGACCATATGTGATGCCATATGGGTAATCATCTATAGATTGACAAAGATAGCTCACTTCATACCTGTAAGAATGGACTACTTATTACAGAAACTAGCTAAGTTATACATCGATGAGATCGTGAGATTGCATGGAGTGCCAGCAGCGATTATATCAGATCAGGACCTAAGATTCACATTGAGGTTTTGGAAGAAGTTATAAGAAGCCTTGGGTACTCGATTGACATATAGCATCACATTCCACCCTTAGACGGACGACCAATCTGAGAGAGTGATACAGGTGTTGGAAGACATGCTGAGGAGCTATGCCATTGATTTAAAGGCAACCAGGACAAGTATCTGGCACTAGCAGAGTTTGCATACGACAATAGCTATCAGGCTAGCTTAGGTATGGCACCATATGAAGCATTATATAGTCATTGATGCAGGACTTTGCTCTATTAGAGTGAAGTGGGAGAAAGCAGGACTATGGGATCTAATTTAATTTGAGATGCAAAAGAAAAGGTTAAGGTGGTCAGAAAAATATTAAAAGCTGCCTCAGATAGGCAGAAGTCGTATGCTGACTTGAAAAGGAGGGACATTGAGTATAAAGTGGGAGGTTGAGTGTTTTTGAAGGTGTCCCCATAGAAGAAAATACTATGGTTTGGCAAGAAGGGTAAGCTCACCCCAGATTCATCAGACCTCATGAGATTAAAGAGAGAGTGGGCCCGTTAGCATACAGACTTGCCTTACCATTGGAGTTGTAGTAGATACATGATGTCTTTCATGTATCTATGTTAAAGCGGTACTGTTAAGATTCGACTTATGTGATAGCTGCTGAGGGAATACAGGTATAGCCAGATCTAATGTATGAGGAAAAATCGATGCAGATCTTAGCTATAGAAGTGAAGCAGCTAAGGAATAAGAAGATCCCAATGGTGAAGGTGGTTTGGAGATACCATAACTTGATTAAGGAAACTTGGGAGAGTGAGGAGTAGATGCAAAGGCAGTATCTACACCTCTTTGCTTTAGGAAATTTCAAGGATGAAATTTTTGAAGAGGTGAAGAATTGTAACGCCCGACAATCAAAGTCTTATGAATAGTATCAGACAGCCTCGATTGATGTTCCTTATAGTGCAAGTCATTATTACGAGTCTGATGACTAGCATATTGCTCATAAAATTTTAACAGGCCTAAAAATAGGGAAAACGAATGAATTAAGAATTTTAGCAGAACCAATAATTCATTTTTGGTTAAGAACTACTATTTATGGAGATAAAATGAGGTTGAGTCAGGACAACCCTAAGATGTTCCCAGATCATCTCAAAAATTCCACTGAGTATGATAGAGGAAGAATTAAAATTTTCTAAGGTTAACTGATATTTTTTTCGAATATTTTATTTTGGGCATGAATAGTGCAAAAAAGTCAATGGTTGACTTTTGACCTAAAATTTTACATGGACCCTAGCCCCATTATTTGAGGAGTTTTAAAACTAAAATAAGAATTTTCTAAGACCTATAAAATATTTTATGAATTTTTGGCTCAAAAAGTGACATAAAATGCTAAAAATTAGTTTAGGGGTCATTTAGCCCAAGCAAATGGGTCCAACCCATCACCCATAATAGATTTTACATGTGCGTACACCACACATGTAACCAAACCTTCTTTAACCTCTTGAAACACCTAAACCTAATGCCATATCCATGGTTTTCCCCATCATTTTCATCTTTTCTCTCTCCTATCGTCCATCAAATTTTAGGATAGTTATATATAATTAAAGTGTCCATTAATTTTGGGTATCAATTCCTCTATCAATTTGAAGAATGAAGCTCAAATTTGATAGTTTTTACACTTGGGTGAATAGTGCCCAAATTAGGTAAATGGCCATGAATCTTATTTTTTATTTTTGGTATAAGTAGTTTAGGGGATTCTAAGAGTCTCTATGTTTTAGAATTCTATTTAGAGTTATGGTTGATTTTTGAAAATTTTTCTAAGTTAGAATTGTTTATGTTTAGGGTTTAAGAAAGGAGGAGAGAAAAACCAACAATCTCTAGCTCAAAGTGGTGGAGAAAGGGTGTACAGACACCATAGGTATGTGGAATAACTCAATTATACTATGTCATGTTTGTATGTGTACATTTATTAATGTTACCTTGTATAGAAATGGGACATTTTGGGTGTGTGCATGTTAGTTTGGTGAAAATTGCATTATAGGCATGTAATTGGCATGAAAATAATGAGATTTGTTAATTTAAATGGAATGAAATTAATGTGTAAGTGTGCGCCCTAGTGTTAGTCAAATGGGGTATATGAATGTGTTTGTTTTGTACATCTATGTGAGTAGCATATTGAGTGTGAAAATGAGGGCTAGATTAGAGGTAGAAATGGCATGCTAAATGACCAAAAATTAGTGCGTTAAGTGACCTAAAACTGTGGCCTAAGTAATTGTGAAAATGTGACTAGAACTTGGGTAAATTGGTATGCCTTATAATGTGGATTTAATATGGGACAATGGTGTAAATGGGACTAAAATTTTAGGGGGAATAAAAGGGGTAAAATGGAAAAACAACTATATGAATAGTGTCAATTGTGGAAACTAACCAAATAAATAGTGAATTTTGTGATGATGGCAAAATCGTAATTATTTGTGTGAATTAGGTAAAAGAGGGTAACTTAAAGATAAAATGATAATAAATGTTGTCTAAAATAGTTCATGCCACATCAGTTAGACACCCACTGGATGGGTTGACTAGTCAACTAGTGGATAGAGCAGCTGCTAGGTAGTTGAAATAGTATGATGTACTCTGCAAAGTGATTGATGTATTTATGGATATTGGGAGTAGTCCATTGATAGGTCCCTACTATCCACATTTGTGTTGTTGTTGCTATGATTTATAGATATCGGTAATTATCTACTAACGGGTCCTTGCTATCAACTAGTCCGATATTGGGAGTGGTCTACGGATGAGTCCCTACTATCGAGCAAGGTAGGTGTAGCTACTTAGGCCTTAAAAATGGGCCACTGCACAAGACACATCCTGTTGTCCAATGTCTTAAAGTGTAGTTTGTCTATAAGCTTGTAAAAGGATAAAAGGGCTATGTGGACGAATAAATGAATGAGTAATCACATAAGTAAGTTGACTTAAATGCATAAATGGACTTTGGGTTTTAGGATGACTTACTATGTGCGGAACATAACCTGTTACATGTTGCATGATATGACATAATATAATTGTTTTATTCCAGCATTGAGTATTGTACACAGCATGTCAGTGTTCTGATGCACAGGCCGTAGACTATGTGCGGATCAGCATTAGACATCACCACAAGTGTAGCTGTCTAGATCTTTTGGTTTTTTTAACTTTCTTTTAAGTTCTATATATAGGGACTGCACTCATGTATATAAGTAATGTGAGTTATGAGTATTTGTGTATGAACAAAACTATTCAATTTGATTTATGCATGGCTTTGTATGTACATGAATGTTTATTTTTGCATGCCTATGTCTTAATGGGTCTATGACCCTGTGACTTGTGAATTTAATGTCATAATGGGTTACTAGCTATAGTTTGGAGGACCAGAGGGTTTAAACAAAGGAATAAGGTTGGATGGTAAATTAGAAGTGTTTTTCCTTGCAAGTTAATTTGGGTTAGTAACTAGGGCAGTTGTTATGCTGCCCTATTTTCCATAAATGTCCAATAGCACCTGATAGGAAGTTAGTGGACCATAAAAGGTAGTAATTAAGGAATAAACCATCAAATTAGGCTAAAGGAAGGATTTGGTCAATGTTAGTCAAACTTAGGTAAAAGTTAAATGAAAGACCCCTAGGGAAATCCTAAGATAGGTAACCTTAGTGGGAAGTAGCACACCCAGCATATTTCAGGTAGAAATAGGTAGGGGTGTTATAGGATTTCTCGTGGACTAGGGTAAGGAAGTGAATGTAGTGGAAGACCATAAGCTTATTAGTTATAAGGATGTTCTAAAGAGTTCAAAATTAGACTGCCATAAAAGGCATATGCTTTTATTGCAAAAAAATATAGGCATTAGAGGTGCAACTACAAAGCTACCTAGATTCTCATAAGATAGAGAAAAAAAGAGTTACTTCAACTTTATGTACTAATGTGATTGAAATTTATACTAATATTGCTATTGATAACAAAATGTGAGTATTCAATAACGGATATGGTTCTCACTTAGTTTCTTCTATGTAGGGATTGATGAGTAGTAGGATGGTAGAAAAGAGAGATGTGGACCTACACGAAGCAATTCGAGCTAGAGTTGTTGCATTAGCTATAGGATTATATCATCTCATTTTACCTTTTAGACATGTATAAATTTTAGACAATTGTTATTATTTTCCTTCTTTATCTACAAACATTATTTCAATTTCTTGTACTATTGAACAATGTTTTTGTAATTCCATTAATAAGAGCAAGAGTTTTCCTATTTACTTAGATAATGTGTTTTATTATTCAGTTATAATATGTAATGGAATTTATGTTTTAGATAAGGATAAAGAAGTGCATAACATTAATACCAAGAGATACAAGATAGACAACCTCATGCCATCTTATCAATGGCATTATCACCTTAGCCATATAAATGAGAAATACATGACTAAGTTACATAAAGAGGGTAGCTTGGGATCATTTGATTATGAATCATATGATATATATGAGTTTTTCTTATTAGGGAAGATGACAAAATCACTTTTTTTTTGAAAAGGGTGAGTGAGCAAGGGAGTTATTAGAACTCGTACATATAGATGTATGTGGTCCAATGACAACATAAGCACATAGAGGTTCCTTATACTTCTTTTCCTTCATTGATGATTACTCCTGATATAAGTATTTGTACTTAATGAAGTACAAGTCCACAACCTTTGAAAAGTTCAAAGAATTAAGAAATTGGGTAGTGAAACAACTTGGCAAAATTTTTAAAACTTTTTAATCTAATCAAGGTGTTGAATACTTAAGTCAAGAATTCCAAGGTTATCTAAGAGATAATTGTGTATTATCTTAATGGATTGCTCTATATACACCACCTCAGCATTATAGTGTATCTAAAAGGAGAAATCAAACATTATTAGGTATTGTTCAATTTATAATGAGTCTTGTAGACTGACTTAAGTCCTTCTAAGGGTATACACTAGAAACTATTATTTATATTTTGAATGGAGTTCTATCAATGTCAATTGATTTCATGCCATATGAGATGTTATATAATAAGAAACCTATTCTCTAACAAATCAATGTATGGGGATACCCTACATATGTGAGAGAATAATGTCACATAAGCTTGATGCTAAGTTTGATAGATGCTATTTTTTAGGGTATCAAAAAGAAACTTTAGGATACTATATCTTTCATCCTTTAGAGCATATGGTATTTGTTTCAATGCATGTAATCTTTCTAGAGAAAGAGTTTCTCATAAATGACAATAGGAATGAAATTCACTTGATAAATTTTGAGATTCCCAAATTAAAGTAGGTCAATTGACTGATACTATTTCTATTACTCATATTGATGAGGTAATAGAAAAAATTATGGAAACAAGTTCCTAGATGATCTGCTAGGGTCAAGACTGTTCTAGAGAGATATGGATTTCTTGTGGATGAGGGCAAGGAAGTGAATGTAGTAGAAGACCATAAGCCTATTAGTTATGACAATATTCTAAAGAGTTCAAAATCAAAAATCTATAGAAGGCATATGCTTTTATTGTAAAAAAATTTTAGGCATTGGAGGTGTAACTACAAGCCTACCTAGAGTCTCATGAGATAGAGAAAAAAGAAGTTACTTAAACTCCAGATATTAATATAGTTGAAATTAATACTAAAATTGCTATTGATAACCAAACATGAGTATTCAATAATGGATATGGTTCACACATAGTTTCTTCTATGCAGGGACTGATGAGTAGTAGAAAGTTAGAAAAGAGAGATGTGGACCTGCACGTAGCAAATGGAGCTAGAGTTGCTATATTAGCAATAGGATTATATCATCTTGTCTTACCTTTTAGAATTGTATTAATTTTAGGCAATTGTTATTATGTTCATTCTTTATCTACCAACATTATTTCAATTTCTTATATTGTTAAACATGGTTTTCGTATTTCTATTGTTAAGAGCAAGAGTTTATATATTTACTTGGATAATATGCCTTATTATTCAGTCGTAATATGTAATGGAATTTATGTTTTGGATAAGGATAAAGAAGTGCAAAACATTAGTACCAAGAGATCTAAGATCGATAACCTTATGCCATTTTATCTATGGCATTGTCACCTTAGCCATATAAATGAGAAATGCATGACTATGTAACACAAGGATAGTAGCTTAGGATCATTTGATTATGAATCATATGATACATATAAGTCTTACCTATTAGGGAAGATGACAAAATCACTTTTTTTTCTAGAAAGGGTGAGTAAGCAAGGAAGTTATTAGAACTCATACATACAGATGTATATAGTCCAATGACAACACATGCACAAAGAGGTTGCTTATACTTGATTAACTTTATTGATGATTACTTATGATATGGGTTTTTGTACTTGATGAAGTACAAGTCCATAGCATTTGAAATGTTCAAAGAATTAAGAAATGAGGTAGTGAAACAAATTGGCAAAAGTATTAAAACTCTTTAACCTAATCGAGGTGTTGAATACTTAAGTCAAGAATTCTAGAGTTATCAGAGAGATAATGGTATATTATCTCAATGGATTGCTCCATATACACCTCAGCATAATAGTGTATCTAAAAGGAGAAATCAACCATTAGTAGGTATTGTTCAATCTATGATGAGTCTTGTAGATTGAGCTAAGTCCTTCTAGGGTTATGCACTAGAAACTACTGTTTATATTTTGAATGGAGTTCCATCAATGTCGATTGACTTGACACCATATGAGATGTTATATAATAAGAAACCTATTCTTTAAGAAATCAAGGTATGGAGATACCCTATATATGTGGAGAAAATAATGTCAGATAAGCTTGATGCTAAGTTTCATGGATGCTAATTTGTGGGGTATCAAAAGGAAACTTTAAGATACTATTTCTTTCATCCTTCATAGTATAAGGTGTTTGTTTCAAAGCATGTAATCTTTTTAGAGAAAGAATTTCTCATATATGAGAATAGTAATGAAATTCAACTTGATAAAGTTTGAGATCCACAAATTAAGGTAGATCAATTGACTGATCCCAACTCAATTACTCATAATGAAAAGGTAACAGAAAAACTTATGGAAACAACTTCCTAACTGATTTGCTAGGTTTAAGACTGTTCAAGAGAGATATGGATTTCTTGTGGACCAGGGCAAGGAAGTGAATTTAGTAAAAGACCATAAGCCTATTAGTTATTAGGTTGCTCTAAAGAGTTCAAAATCAAACTACCATAAAAGGCATATTCTTCTATTGCAAAAAAATTAAGGCATTAAAGGTGCAACTACAAGTCTACTTGAAGTCTTGTGAAATAGAGAGAAAAGGAGTTACTTCAACTTCACGTATTAATATGGTTGAAATTAATGTTAATATTTCTATTAATATCCAAACATGAGTATTCAATAACGGATATGGTTCTCACTTAGTTTATTCTATTTAGGGATTGAAGAGTATTAGGAAAGCAGAAAAGAGAGATATGGTCTAATAGAGCTAGAGTTACTACATTACATTTAGGATTATATCATCTTGTTTTACCTTTTTGACTTGTATTAATTTTAGACAATTGTTATTATGTTCCTTCTTTATCTACAAACATTATTTCAATCTCTTGTATTATTGAACAAGGTTTTTGTATTTCCATTAATAAGAGTAAGAGTTTTGCTATTTACTTGGATAATGTGTTTTATTATTCAGTTATAATATGTAATGTAATTTATGTTTTGGATAAGGATAAAGAAGTGCATAACATTAGTACCAAGAGATCTAAGGTAGGCAACCTCAAGCCATCTTATCAATGGCATTGTCACCTTAGCTATACAAATGAGAAATACATGACTAAGTTACACAAGGAGGGTAGCTTGGGATCATTTGATTATGAATCATATGATACATATGAGTCTTGTTTATTAGTGAAGATGAAAAAATCACTTTTTTTCTAGAAAGGGTGAGTGAGGAAGGGAGTTATTAGAACTTGTGCATATAGATGTACGTGGTCAAATGATAGCACATACACATAAAGGTTCCTTACACTTTATTGCCTTTATTGATGATTACTTATGACATGGGTTTTTGTACTTCATAAAGTACAAGTCCATAACCTTTGAAATGCTTAAAGAATTAAGAAATGAGGTACTGAAACAACTTGGCAGAAGTATTAAGGCTCTTTAATCTAATCGTGGTATTGAATACCTAAGTCAAGAATTCCAAGGTTATCTGAGAGATAATGGTATATTATCTCAATAGATTGCTTCATATATACTTTAGTATAATAGTGTATCTAAAAAGAGAAATCAAACTCTATTAGGTATTGTTCAATCCATGATGAGTCTTGTAGACTGACCAAAGTCCCTCTAGAGGTATACACTAGAAACTGGTGTTTATATTTTGAATGGAGTTCCATCAATGTTGATTTTACACCATATGATATGTTATATAATAAGAAACCTATTCTTTAAGAAATCAAGGTATGGAGATGCCTTACATATGTGAAGAGAATAATGTCAGATAAGCTTAATGCTAAGTTTGGTATATGCTAATTTGTGGGGTAACAAAAGGAAACTTTAGGATACTATCTCTGTCATCCGTCAGAGCATAAGGTGTTTTTTTTAAGCATGTAATCTTTCTAGAGATAGAGTTTCTCATAAATGACAATGGGAATGAAATTTAACTTGATAAAGTTTGAGATCCACAAATTAAAGCATATTAATTGATTGATCCCAGTTCTATTACTCATAGTAGTGAGGTAATAGAAAAACTTGTGGAAACAAGTTCCTAGATGATCTACTAGGGTCAAGACTATTCTAGAGAGATATGGATTTCTCATAGGCCAGGGTAAGAAAGTGAATGTAGTATAAGGCCATAACTCTATTAATTATGAGGATGTTCTAAAAAGTTCAAAATTGGACTACCATAGAAGGCACATGCTTCTATTGCAAAAAAAATTAGGCATTAAAGGTGCAACCACAATGGTACCTGAAATCTCATGAGATAGAGAAAAAGGAGTTACATCAACTTCAGGTATTAATGTGATTGAAATTAATACTAATATTTCTATTGATAACCAAACATAAGTATTCAATAACAGATATGGCTCTCACTTAGTTTCTTCTATGCAAGGATTAAAGAGTAGTAGGACGGTAAAAAAGAAAGATGTGGACCTGTGTGTTGAAAATAGAGCTAGAGTTGTTATATTAGCTATAGGATTATATAATCTTCTTTTACCTTTTAGACTTGTATTAATTTTAGACATTTGTTATTATGTTCCTTCTTTATGTAAAAACATTATTTCAATTTCTTGTATTGTTTAACAAGGTTTTTGTATTTCCAATGATAAGAGCAAGTGTTATTCTATTTACTTAGATAATGTGTTTTATTATTCAATTATAATATATAATAGAATTTATGTTTTGGATAAGGATAAAGAAGAGCATAACATTAGTACTAAGAGAACTAAGATAGACAACCTCATGCCATCTTATCTACGACATTGTCGCCTTAGCCATATAAATGAGAAATGCATGACTATGTTGCACAATAATGATAGCTTAAGATCATTTGATTATTAACCATATGATACATATGAGTCTTACTTAATAAGGAAGATGACAAAATCACTTTTTTTTCTGGAAATGGTTAGTGAGCAAGGGAGTTATTAAAAGTTATACATATAGATGTATGTGGTCCAATGACAACACATGAACATAGAGGTTCCTTATACTTTATTACCTTTATGGATGAATACTCATGATATAAGTATTTGTACTTGTTGAAGAACAAGTCCATAGCCTTTGAAAAGTTAAAAGAATTAAGAAATGAGGTAGTGAAATAACTTGGCAAAAGTATTAAAAATCTTTAATCTAATCAATGTGTTGAATACTTAAGTTAAGAATTCTAGGGTTATCTAAGAGATAATGGTATATTATCTCAATGGATTGCTCCATATATATCTTAGCATAATAGTGTATCTAAAAGGAGAAATCAAACTTTCTTAGGTATTGTTCAATCCATGATGAGTCTTGGAGACTGACCTAAGTCCTTATAGGGGTGTGCACTAGAAACTGTTGTTTATATTTTGAATTAAGTTCCATCAATGTCGATTGATTTTACACCATATGAGATGTTATATAATAAGAAATGTATTCTTTAACAAAATAAGGTATGGAGGTACATTGCATTCATGAAGAGAGTAATGTTAGATAAGTTTAATGCTAAGTTTGATAGGTGCTAATTTGTGTGGCATCAAAAGGAAACTTTAAGGTACTATTTCTTTCATCCTTTAGAGCACTAAGTGTTTATTTCAAAGCATGTAATCTTTCTAGAGAAAAAGTTTCTCATAAATGACAATGGGAATGAAATTCAACTTGATAAAGTTTAAGATCCATAAATTAAAGCAGATCAATTGACTAATCCTTATTCTATTACTCATAGTGATGAGGTAATAGAAAAACTTGTGGAAATAAATTCCTAGATAATCTGCTAGGGTCAAGACTGTTCTAGAGAGATGGATTTCTCGTGGACTAGGGTAAGGAAGTGAATGTTGTAAAAGAGCATAAGCCTATTAGTTATAAGGATGTTTTAAAGAGTTCAAAATCAGACTTATGACTTGAGGCTTCAAAATTAGAAATGGATTCCATGTATGATAACTAGGTATAGACTTTTTTTTATCCATCTAAAGGAATAAAACCCATTGCATGCAAATGGGTCTTTAAGAAGAAGACTCACATGGAAGGTAATATAAGTACCCATAAGAATTTATTTATCACAAACTTTGTTAAAAACAAATAATTAACTTTAATGAAACCTTTTCTCTAATTTCGATGATTAAATCTATTTGGATTTTACTTACCATTGCTACTTATTATGATTATGAGGTCCAGCAAATAGATGTAAAAATAGCTTTCCTTAATGAAAAATTATCAAAGGAAGTGTACATGACATAACTTAAAGGTTTTACATCCAAAAATGGTAATTAGGTTTGCAAGCTTCAAAGATCTATTTATGGATTGAAAATCCATTTTGATGAGACAATCAAAGAGTTTGGTTTCTTACAAAATATGGATGAACCATGTGTTTACAAGTAGTTTAGTGGGAGTGCAATTGTTTTTCTTATGTTGTATGTATATGGCATACTATTAATAGGAAATAATGTCTCCATCCTCTAGTCAGTCAAGATTTGGCTATGAAAATAATTCTCTATGAAAGAACTTTGAGAAGGAAGGTACATCTTAGGGATCAGGATTTATAGAGATAGATCTAAAAGGTAGTTTGGTCTTTTATAGTCTACAAACATAGACGAGATGATAAGTGGTTTAGCATAGATCTCTTTATGAAAGGTTATATTCTTATGTTGCATGGAAAATAACTTTTTAAATCTACATCTCCTATGACACAAAAGGAGAGAGAGTGTATGAATAGGATCCCATATGCTTTAGATATAAGATCTATCATGTATATAATGCTATGTATGAGACTCGAAATATCATTTGCTCTTAGTGTCATGAGTAGATTCCAATCTAATAGAGATGAATATTAAGTGGTTATCAAGAATATCATTAAGTACTTGAGGATGATGAAGGATTTATTTTTGAATTATGGAGAAAGAGATCTATAAGTTAGTAGATATACTAATGCCAACTTCTAATCTAATAATGATAATTGTAAATCTTAAACCGAATATGTATACCTTATGTGTGACGGAGCAGTTGTTTTGGAAGAGTTACAAATAAGATATAACTGTGGATTCTACCATCGAAGTTGAATACACAACAGCTTCTGATATAGCTAAGGAAGTCATTTGGATTAAGAATATCATTACAAAACATGGAGTGGTTCTAAGCATTATTGATCAAATACCATTGTATTGTGATAACAATGGGGTTATTGCACATACTTATGAATCATGGTCTCATCAACTATCCAAACATTTTCTTTGGTGCTACCATCAAATCTGAGAGATTGTCAGTAGATAAGATGTGAAAAATGAAAGAGACCCTATAGATCATAGCATAATTGATCTTTTCACAAAGGCATTATCACAAGGAAAGTTTTATCAATATGTAAATGTAATGGGCATTAAGTACATGGGTGATTGGCTATAGTGCAAGTGGGAGATTGTTAGAAGTATACCCTAAAGCTCATGTAATAGTGTTATATTCATGTATTCAAACCTTGTAAATTTATATTATAAGGTACTTCTCATTCATATCGTGGTACTTTTATACATTACTTATAATTGTTTGCAATGTCTTAAACCATGTTACAAAGTCCCTAGTATAAAATCATAGTGTAAAGGAAAT
>CANXYI010050169.1:0-11398 GCA_948208565.1 Hura crepitans
TAGACTAATGAACTGAATCTTTAAACCATAATAGATTAGTTTGTAGTGGTTTTTATTGATAACATCTTAGTATTCTCTAAAACCAAGGAAGAACATGAGCACTATTTGAGGTTGGTCCTGCAAACTCTGAGAGAGAAATAGCTATATGCTAAGTTGAGTAAATGTGAATTTTGATTGAATGAAGTGGCCTTTCTTGGACATATTGCTTCAACTGATGTCATTAAAGTAGACCTAAGCAAGATCAAGGCTATGTTGGAATGGAAACCTCTTAGAAATGCGATAGAGATTCGAAATTTCTTAGGACTAGATAGGTATTACAGATGATTTGTCAAAGATTATTCATAATTGTTGCTCCTTTGACTTGTCTATTACAAAAAGACATGAGGTTTGTATGGGATGATAAATGTCAAAAAAAGTTTTGACAAATTGAAAACCATGTTGACTGAAACTCCCATCCCAAAGGATTTTGTTATTTATAGTGATGCTTCACATAACAGGTTGAATTGCAACAGATCCACGATGTATTCCATATATCCATGTTAAGGCAATACAGATTGGATCCTTCTCATGTACTACTAATAGAGGAAATAAAGGTACATCTATATCTCACTTATGAAAAAAAACCAATGCAGATTTTCGCATGTGAAGTTAAAGAATTGAGAAATAAGGTGGTGTCACTGGTTAAAGTATTATAGAAGCATCACAAAATAGAAGAGACAACCTAGGAGAGTGAAGAGCAAATAAAGCCTAAGTAAATCCACCTTTTTAAACCAAGTAATTTCGAGGACAAAATTATTTTAAGAGGGGAAGAAATATAACAACCGTAATTTCTCGAGTTATGAACAGTACTTCCCGAAGAGTGAATAGTATTTTTCGAAACTCGGGTCATTCTAATATTACTAATGGAAGTATTAATTATAACATAATTATGGGCGAAATTTGGAATGAAATCAAAGTCATTTGAGGGGTTAAAAATGCAAGTAAAATTTTCACAACAATGTCTTATGAATAGTGACTTAGTTGAAGCTGAACAATAAAATATTTCAAATGTGCTTAAAATAATTCAAAAATAGTATAACTTGATGTTCAAAAATTCTAACTAAGCCAACAGTACTAGATTTGAAATTTTCTGACATTGGGAAGTAATTTAATAGAATTAATTAAAGACATAATTGCTTAATTTAAATAGTTCCTTTTGAAATTAAATTACGATTTTCTCGAGACACCTAAAACACATGTTTTCCTAATTATTGGTAAAAAAAATGATTAAAATGACCTTTCAAAATGAAAGAATGAATTTTAAAGAGAGATAAAGGTGAGAATTAATATTGGCCATAGGATTTAACACATGTCTTCAATCCAACCATCCACCTCATAATATATAAAGGAATTTAAGTTCAAATTAAAGACCAAAATCTTCATCTTCTACCTCTAGTTGCTGATGCCATTAGTGTTTTCTCTCTCCCTCTCTTTTTCTTCTTCATACTACTAAACAATATCATTTTCAATCAAACTTCACTACTAATCAAGCCTTCACCATCCCTAGATGCATATTCTACCAATAGTTTTGTTTAAACAAGGCTAGAATTAGAGAATTCGCACTTAGGTCAATAGTGTCACATTGAAGAGTAAGTGCTCAATTATTGAGTTTTATATTTTTTGTAGGATAAAATTCAATGTTAATTAGGTATATCAATGCTTAAAATTAAGTTTGGAATGCTAAAGAATTTATTTAGAAATTGTCTAACTTGAAATTTAATATGTTTGTAGAGAAAGAGGGAAAGGTGATTGAGAAAGGCAAAGATAGGGCATAATTGGTGTATTTAGAGTATTTTGAGATTGGTTGTAAGTGAATTCAATGATCTATGCATTGATTTGTGTTGAATTCTTAAATTCCAGTGTATGTTCATATGTATATTTTATGTGGTATGTGCAAATATGCATGGTTTGGTGTTTAATTAAGGTGTGAATGATGTTAATGGAATGTTTAGAGTATGTTAAGTTGAAAAATAAGGCAAGAAAAGAAAGATGTGGAATGAAGTTCCTTTGGCTAAATGGTATGCTTTTGTGTGTGTATAGTTGAGGTTATGCCTAATGTATGTATGTATGACCTTAAATGAATGTTTTGAACATGCTTGAACTAAGTAACTTGATAGGAATGGACTCAAAGGGGCTATGTATTTGGTGGCTGAATCATGTACATGCGAAATTAGTAACGTTTAAATGTGGTTTAAAGTGCATTTGGCCTAATTGAGTAAGTGTAATGGTGGTGAATGTAAGTAATGTGATGTAAATGCTTTGTATGTGTTGTTAGTGTCTATGGCCAAAGGAGTTAGTTTAAGTGTACGGTGTGCAAAAATGATTTGATGAGTACTAATGAAGAATTCTATAAAATTGAGTTAAAATAACCATAAACTATGTAATGCCGAATATGCATTAAGGTTGGAAGTAAGTAAACTTTATACATATGACTAGACAATGATGTATAGGGTGTTAAATGTATGGCATAATATTAGAATGAGAAGATAGAACCATTGAAAAGTCATGAATGAATCACTCATGAAAATGGCAAGTCTTGATGTGAATGAGAAAATCAAGTGTCATGTGTTTATGGAATAAAAGTTACTAATAAACTAATTAATACAATCTTATGAGAAATTATGTAAGCATATGACATTGAAATGAGAAAGAATGATAATATATAGTTGACTCTATGTGACAATATGAAGGAACTAATGAAATTAAAGAAGTAGGAACTTTTAAGGCATGAAAGGCTAAATGACAACATGGTAATGAACTCATGAAAAGTAATAAGGCCATATTAGTTAGATAACCTACTGGATAGGTTAATCGGTTAACTAGGGAGTTAGCAGCTACTAAGACACTTTGGTATCACATTTGACATTAGTCCACGAGGATCACTACCTGCTCTACAAAATGAAGTGCGGCTGTCAAGGTTCTAGATGAGAACCCCAGCACATTGATTATGTTATGTTATGCTATGATGGGTGTCGCCATTAAGGTCCAAAATGTAGGCCCCCACATACCTATGGATCCCATTATCTAGTATTTGGAACATGATCTCTCAATAATGGACCAAATGAATTAATAATTGGATTTAAACTAGCATAATTATATATATATATATATATATATATATATATATATATATATATATATGATGAATTGGTAATCTAAGTCAAGGACATGAGGGATTTCATGTGATGAAATTATGGTAACCCTAGATAAGGTATGGTAATGAATAAAATATGAATGACTAAGTATGAATTGTACATGTTGATGTAAATTTTTCTGTGCCTATGATTGAACATATTTGGCATGATTGTGTGTTTACTAGTGCTTTTGCATGTATATACAATTTGTATTTCATTGAATTCGCCACTAAGCGTAAGTTTAGCATATCAATTTTTTGATGCATTGGTTGTACATAGTTCATGCTGCTCAGCCTTGCAGGAGCAGTGTAGTAGCTCAACCATATTGTTTTGATACATGTTTTATATCGTTTGATATGATGTACATATATAGTGGCACTCATGTGCAGGTTGGGTGGGCTTGACCAAGGTTATGTAAATTATACACATATTGTATATGTAACCATAGTAAACATATTTAATCGATATGCATGCGTATGAGTTGCATGCTTGTATGTGATGAAAATCAGTGTGTGACTATGTGTGGGAAAAATGTATGCCTTGCAGGTTTTGAGATATTGAGAATGTTTGTGATCCAAGTGGATGATGTATGTTTATGGAGGATCAAAAAGATCCTATAATGATGAATGGAGGTTAAAAATGTTATAAAAGTGCTTTTATTGCAAGTTAAAATTTTTTATTTTTAGTCTACACTGCCATTATACTGCCAAATTTTTTAAAAAAATGTCACCATAATTAATCGAACTAAATGGGGTTTTCATGATCAATCAAGTAAGCTTATTAGTTTAAGAAGGGTTTTAGAAAAAAATAAGGTAGTAATGTGTCATCTCTTATTCGGGTTCGATATTGGAAGTGTCACAAGAACTTTAAGGGATGTGCTACCTACAAAAGAAATATTGCTAAGAAGAGGCATTCAAGTAGATGAGGGCTGTGTGCATTGTGGGGAATTGGAGGATTTGAGCCATGTGTTTATGGGCTGTTCGTTGGCAAGGAATGTGTGGGCGTGTTGGGGGCAAAGGATGCAGATGACTAACATTGATTTTGAAACTTATTTTTTGCAGGTACTCTCATCACAAAGTGCAACTGTCAATCAGGAATTTTGTGCTAGCACTTGGAAGCTTTGGCAAAACCGAAACAGTGTCTTTTAGCGGCAGCAAAGGATTCCGCCTCATATGTGCATCGCATTAGCCTTGAACTTTTTGCATGAATGAAGGGCAGCCATCCAATCAGCATCAAGCTTCTTGCATGTAACATCCACATCCCGTGGTCATCCTAATTTTCCTAATGCCAATCACATTTCTTTTGGCTGGCAATGCTATGTGGAGGGGGGCGGTCTGCAACGATAATAACAAGCATGGATTTGGAGCAATATACCAAGACGATAAGGGCACTATTCTACATGCAATCAGTGTTCATTCTCCAGGCATTCACGACAGTTTCATGGTTGAGGCTCTAGCAGTTCGTCATGCAATTACTTGGGCCTCAGAAATTTTATCCACGGTTGGAACTATTTGCACTGATGCTCAAGTTGTTTTAATGCTATTAATGTGTCGAGAGTGGATCTTTTAGAGTTTGGCACCATTATTTAGGATTGTAGAGGGTTAATTCAATTGAGACTTAATATTAAGGTCAAGTGGGTTAGAAGGCAAGCTAATATGACCTATTTTATTTTTAAATTGAAGTTTATTAATTGAACAAATTTTATTATTGATATTCTTAAATTCCTTTTAAAAAAGTTAAAATCATAAAAAAAATGACTTAAAAATACTAAAAATCATTTAAAAAGTCATGATAAAAAAATTATAAATTCAAAATAATATTACAACTCAAAAATAAAAAAAATACTAAAAATATAAAAAAAATGGAATGGAACCTAGTTTTTCTGATTTATGGTTTTTTCCAATTTTTTCGGATCAATCCTATTTCATCCAGTTTTTTCATTTTAATTTTATGTTGAATTGAATCAGAACAACCATCAAGTCTTGATTAAATCAACTCTTTTTTTCAAGAACATTGCTTCTTATTTAGGAGTTCCACTCATTTTTGTTTTTTTGAATTAATCAGTATGTGGCCTTAAAATTTTATGGATTAAAATATGAGGCCTTAAATTTTTTTTTTATTATTAGTTTCATATTCAGAATTTCAAATAAAGAGAAAATATTCATTTCTAAAGTGACATCTAACATTAAGAATAAAAAACTATGTTACGACATTTTGAAATGTATGAGGGTAAAGCTAACTTTCACCCTTTACTTGTGGGAATTAGCTAATGACGTATCCACAAAAAACTTTCTATCTGAATTTAAACTTGATTAAATATAATAGTATCTGCACTCTTTCACGGCATCCAACTTCATTTACTTCTAGCACTATCCATATAAATTCGAACACAAAAATTCGATTAAAATTTTAAAATATTTAATAAAATTCATTTAATATTAGTAATGAAATTCAATCAACTTAGTATATTAAATGATTTATATTTATACATACATACAAACACAAAAAAAAAATTATAAAGTAATATAAAATAATAGTTAAGTTTTACATATACTTTTATAAAGTAATATAAAACAATAGTCAAGTATAAATATAATTTATATAATTAAAAATTAAAATATATAAATAATTTTAGGTGATAACTATCTAAGAATCAACACTTAATGCAATATGGATAATAAAATTAATATCTAAATACATTTTAAATTCATTTAAAAATTATTCATACTAACTCTATTATGGTTGAAGTAGGTTGAATATTTGAAAAAATCTAAACTGCTGCCATCCCTAAAAGTAGTAATCATCTCTGAAAAGAAATCTATAAAATTATCTCATATATTTCTAACAAAAAAGAAAAAAAAATTGCCTCATATATTAGCAGTACTTGGATTTGTTTATTTGAAGTGATCTGGCACTTATTTTATTTAAAATTTTGAGTTAAAATTTTATAGAAGAAAAAAATTAATATTTAAATAATTTATCTTTATAATAAATCAATCTGATTCAAATTGAATTAATGAAAATCTAGAAACTTTTGAATACTTAAAAAATAATCCTATATATCAATTGCTTTGTATAGTTGGATTAAAAATTATAATGATTTTACAATCTAAAGAGGTAATTGCATCTCATAGAAATAGTTTATGGTTAAGCTATAACTTGCTTATCCATGCATAACTCCATAATTCATGCACTTTGATTTGTTATCAAATTAATACAATTTTCACGACTCTTAAGTTGTGAGTTGTTTAAGATCACAGTGGCTGCTAACAACACTTTGGTTTGATATAAAAAATAAATAACTCTAGACACAGAATGTAGCTTTACTCATTTAACTTATGATAATAAGCTTGCCTTTTTGTTAGAATAATTTTTTTTTTTCCTTATTTGCATTCAAAGAAAAAAATTTCTTATGTAAGCTAAATCCATTAATAAATTCACATATCAATCCAATCTCAAACAGTCATCTATTCGTAACTGTTTGAATACCGAATAGGATGCTCGCCCGTAAACATTCTCCTTGAACATTCTCCCCAACCCAAATAAAATAAATAAACTACAAAGTTGATTTATTGAATTCTCATTTTCTTCAGCACCAACATTTGGTCATCTATTAACATGGTTCACAAGAATACAATCAAATATGCTCTTATTTCAATTTTAATGATCATCTCATCCATATTACATATTGATAGAATGGCTATTCAATATTTTTGAATCGAACGCGGGATCGACAAAGGCAGAAGAAAAATAAAACAAAATTAATTCAAATTCAAACTGATGATCCACGAGTCCATGAAGCCATATCGCTGGTTTACCGATAAGTTGCACTAACTACAATCATCTTCACTCTCCTTCGCTTAGAATTGGAACAATCAATGGTTTCATTTGTGCAAGATACACAATTGCCCACCTAACAAATAAAAACAGTAACGTTGCAGTGAGCACTGACCGGAAGGGCACAGCTTGAGGGCACTACTGAATACTTTCAATTTGAGCACAAAAGAAGATAGCATAATGTGAAGTGATATTCCATCATAAAGGCGGTCACCACAAAATCATGCGTAACAAGAACTTCTTTTCTAGGCTTGAAAACAAAATCACAAGCAAGGCAAGCACCAATACAGAAAAGCTTACCATTCAAATGGTGACAACTTCCAAACTGCAGACAAGGATATAAACAACCTGCTATGCTTTGGAAAGCAATTCAAAAGCTTTGCATCATTTGCTATTAGCCTATTACTCAAAAATATTCTATAAACTACTTCCACAAGTTTAGAATGCAACAAACCAGGGTAACTCATATCACCGAATAACAACAAGAAGCATTGACTGTTTCACATCGGTGGCTTGTGACTGAAGTTCTGTTTGTTTCAAGAAAAACTACTAATTTTTGTACAATATTTCCTGAGTTAATAACGAAATTTGAACACCCCTACCACCCTTTTTTTTTTTTTTGTAACAGAACAGAAATAAATTTGAAATTCCTCCAATGACCAGAGGATGGTGGCTGGGGTTACTCCAGTGGCTACCAAGAATTATGGATGATAGTGGGAATATTAATCGGTATAAATTTAGCCTTTTCTAACAAATAATTTGTCGAGAGATGAATTCTCTTAAAAGTCAGTTTTTTTTTTCCCCTTAGACCAGGATCACATTTTCTGTCGTCCAAATTTCTTGTGTGCAGAAAAAGTTTGTTTAGACGAATCCAATAACAAGTGAGCTGATAATAACTTTTTCTCACCTCATCCAGAATTCATGAGCAGCCAGAAATTTTATGACTTTGGTGTGCCTTGTAATATTTTACAGATACCATTTGAAAACTTGTTAATATACATATGAGTTAATGTCGTCAGAATAGATAAATGGTTTTTCTAGAGACAGACTTTGGAGATAACATCTGCGGAACCAGTTTTCCATGCCCCTCTTTAGTGACTGAAATATTTTCGCAATATCTTGATGACATAGCTATTTTCCCTAAATACTTTTTACGGAACTGTGGGGGAGAATGACCCAATATGTATCTATGCTATACATGCTCACTCCAGGGATCATGGAAAGAAAAGTTAGGAGCACAAACTTACATCATCCAGCAGCAGACTGTTGCTGTTATAACCAATGTCAAATGAAATCTGTACCACAATCACCAAATTAGACATATTGCATAAAAAATAACAAAAAAAAAAAAAAAAAGAAGATGAACCCTGAACAAGATTTAAAAAGAAACAGCTTCACATATATGCATAATATTCAATATCTGCTAGCTAAACAAAGCTTAATATGACAAATATCTGACAAGTTAACTTACAATTAACTTAGATAAGCACACAAACCTACAACTAGACATGCCAAGCATGCTGAATAAAGTGTAAATTGGTGGCTATAAGACTGTGTCCTCACAAAAATAATTTCAAAATCAGGTGGCAGATCATACAGCACCATGTAAATGATGTCAAGCTGAGAAGAGGTGCATTCAACAAAAAGGAGGCGCATTAAGTCAACAAGAAACATTGCCAGGTTTACATATTATGAGCGCCTGTGCGTTCTTTTTGTCCAAGACATTCTAATAACTTATTAAAGATATGGTAAACCTAAATGCTTCAAGAAAACAATATATATATATATATATATATATATCTATATATATATATATATATATATATATATATCACAACTCAAAGAAGATACAACTAAACAGCAATTAGCCAGTTATATCGTCACAGTAGCTGCAAAAAAAAAAAAAAAAAAACCATCAATAGCTACTGTCTACATGTAATAAGAAAATATTGATTCTACCAATTGAGTTGTTTCTCCAAGTAATTTCAATATCCCATTGCAGTTATAGTTTAGGCAATGTGTCCAATGCAAATGAAATTGCGTGGATTTGCATATCAATAACATGTCAGATTTTAAGCTATCAATTCTATTGTGACTCAAATTGTCAAAATCTTAATATTTGAACTTTGTAAGAAGACTAAACTAACAAATAAGACATCTTAAAGAAGAAAATTTTCATCATCTGAATATCTCGAAACAACAAAAGCAGAAGCCCTAACACTATATACATATGAATTCAACATTAAACTGACAAAACAAAGAATGATTAAGCAAAATACGCTCACAGATTAGTGGAGGGGCCTCTGTTGCAACAGATTCTTGTACAAAGTGATGCGATTATTCCAATCACTACAAAAATTAGCGTTGTTACCAAAAACCCCATCTCGATTTCCTGATTCCGTATCAGATCTGCAACAAATATAAACAAAAATCAGGAGTGAGAGAATAAAGAAAAACACTGTATATACCGTTTGGTTGCCAAGAAAATGCAGAGAAAGGAAAAATCACGGAACTTTACATGGAATTTGAAGCTTCTTGTGACATATGGCAACAAAAGGTTACCCATTAAAATTTGCCTACCTGTTTCTGAACCCATTTAACTTTCAATTACCCACAACCATCCTTCATAACTATCTGTGTATTACCAAAGTGCCAAATCCAATTACAACACCAATGTACTACCCTTATCCGCATAATTAATAGTTCATTTCTTTTCCTCAAAATTGGAAAAAAAGTAGAAAAGGAAAAAAAAATTAAACCACTAAAATTTTTTATGCTAAATAATGTAAGAGATTAGGCACCGTCAAACAAAAATCTCAATGACAGTTAACACAACAAAAATCCAAACCAATTTCACCGTAACAAACTAAGATATCGTACAATCAAAGCTCAATAAAACACAATTATGAGCTTCCAAATCTAATATGGAGATTGCTTTTGCATTTTATTTTAGCCGTTGAATTAAATCGGGCTTCAGTCTTGAATATGGAAGTCATGCAAACAGGTCATAGACAAGAGGAGAAGAGGCACGCCAATCACTCAGTCCTTCAAGGGCCGATTGAACAAACAAAAACTGTGCCAGAAGAAATCAGAGAGAGCCAAAAATAAAAAAAAATTAGCCACAATTGCAGGCGCAGTTAAACACAAATGCAATCGAATTCACTGCCAAGAGTTCTTGATCACGACTAAAACCCACAGATCCCGATAAACATTAATTTCCCCGGAAATTTGCAGAAGGAACTTTTAAAAGATTTATCATCGACGCATATGCAGATCTAGCAACGGCGCAAAAGTAACTGACCTTGAGATTGAAGTTTCTGATGCTAATAGACGGAGATTGAAGCTCAGTGGGATCCAAGGAGTGAAGGTAGATCTATGGCTACGTGGAGAGGGAAAACTAGAAATTTGCCTCATATGTTTGGAAGACTGGATAAATTGAAGAGGGGGAAATTGCAAGAAGGTCGTAAATTTTTAGGGACCAAAAGAGTTTTCTTTTTTACACTATTTTCATTAAAAAAAATTGGCAAAAAATTAATTTCATTTTTCTAGTTTTGGTCAGGTGCGTTGGATTTTAGTGATGTCATGATAATTCGGGTTAAAATTGATTGGTCAAAAAAAATTATGAATTGAGTCAGATTAAATTATAGTCCAAATGAATTATTATTAAATTAATTATAATTTAAATGAAATATGAATCAAATGAATTTATTCATACGAATTAAATTATATAATATTATTTTGAAAATTTTATTAAAAATAAAAAAAATGTTTATATATAATATATAAAAATAATTATTTTTATATCAAAATTATATAAAAGTTATAAAATAAAAAGTATGATAAACGAATTATAAATGAATTATAAATAGATTAGTTCAAAAAGGTTACACAATAGGTCAAATTAAATCAAATTATTTTGAGAGTCAAACCGTTGAATCATAAACATGATAATAGTAAATCGAATCAGATTTAAATTAATTTTTTCGTATCAAATAGATCAATTTCATGAATAGAATAAATTTTTATTACTCTTATTTAAAAAAATAAAATTAATTTTATAATCTTAATAGTAATTGAGTTCTTCAACCATATCACCTTTAACCAAATATTAGTTTTAATGCAATCAAGTAATTAGTTCACAAAATAATTTGATTATTTATTTATACATCAATTCATGGGTTTGGTAGCCACTTAGTTCAAGTTATTCCCTTGTATAAAAATACTAGTTTAAACATAATTTTTTAATTATAAATTTAATTCAAACCTAAAGCCATTAAAAGCTTACTTTGATATATTTGAAATTAATGCACAAAATTCGCACACAGCTCAATCCGATCTATATATATATATATATATATATATATATATATATATATATATATATATTG